>JANHGB010042359.1:0-24418 GCA_026283785.1 Coracopsis vasa
CTCTTCTCCAGGCTGAACCAGCCCAGCTCTCTCAGCCTGGCTCCAGAGCAGAGCTGCTCCAGCCCTCACAGCATCTCTGTGGCCTCCTCTAGACTTGCTCCAACAGCTCCACGTCCCTCTTGTGTTGTTGCCCCAGAGCTGGATGCAGGACTGCAGGGGGGTCTCACCAGAGTGGAGTGGAGGTGGGCGAATCATCTCCCTCTTCCATGCATGTACTGTATAGATATTATATAATTAGATACACATTAGATAAAGATCCTGCAGGTGCAGTGGGCTCCCAGCACGGAAAGCAAAGGCCATTCCTGCCTTTAGCTGTTCCCAGGGGTTAGGCAGCATGAGGCCTTGAAAATTTGTCAGCACCAGAAGTGCACTGCAGGCATCTGACCATGAACTGACAGCAGTGGGCCTGGCTCTGTGCTGGTATCATATGGGGAGGCTGACGGCTGAACGGTTGTACAGCTTGCTATGGGGATCCAGGCAAATCAGTGGTAGTGGGAGGAAGTACATCTGTGGGCTGCTGCCTCATCCACTGCTGAGCTGGTTGCAAAGAACAAGTGCTTCATTTGATTTCTCTAAATAGCTCATTGCCTCTAATGCTAAACTGCATTTACCTAGCAGTTTCCCTGGTCCTGAACCAAGCTGTGTGCAGCTGTTGTGTTTCCTGTTTGTGCTCAGTCACCAGATTACCTCCACAGATTAATTTTTCTGATCAGTTTCACTGTTGCTTTTTTAACCAGCTTCATAATGTTTCTGTGATGGTAGGGGGAAAATCGATTAAATATTTATCTATCTGGGCTTATCCATACCTGCCTCAGGTTGGCTGGTGGGCTTGCTGCCATGCAGCTCCCAAGCAAGCTGGGCCCCACTCGCTCCCATCTGCAGTAAGGGCTGGAGCGCTCACCTCAAACCCAATGCTCCTTTTCCTCCCTTGTTCAAAATGCTGTGAGAGCAGAATTCCTGTAGGTGGAAATGTTGGATGTTCTACCCCTGTGTATGATGCTCTCTTGGGATGTCAGGACTTTACTGAGCATTCTGGCAAGTATAATAAACAATGAAGAGATGTCAGGCCAGGAGAGGATGGCAGTGTTTCCATGAAGTGTTGAGTTTCTCTCTTTGCCAAAAATGTGTTGCTGATCTGGTGGTGTCTTTCTAATTTTATATTCTTAAATGCGTTAGAATATGCCATTTATTTTTCTAGGTTAGTGGGTAAGATCCCACACAAATTGTTCCTGAAAACATATTTGCTTCCCTTGTCCGGGAGCAGCGTGCCTTTTCATGTCTATATTTAGCCTTGTCATAAACACGGACAGTTCCTAAAAACCAGTGTCTTTCCCTTCACACTGCCAAGTCTGCCAGAAGACAGTCCAGGGAAAGCATGTTCATTTACCACAGCATTTCTCTAGCCTTACTATTTTTGGAGGTGTTTTCAAAGGCAAATGCACAGAAAGCAGCAGCTGTTTCAGTCACATTAAAATCAAGTTCCCTAACATTAACTGAGGGAAGAATTTTACAACACATCACTTTTACTGTCATACCTGAAATGAGGGATTAAACTGATGGCTATAATTTAAATCAAAATATTGCAAGCTTCATTGGTGGGGGGGAAGTTTGAGAGATTTAAATGAGAAATAAATCTGGATTGAAGCTCTAGACTTTGTTTTCTGATGCTAATTTTCAAACTAATGAACATACTTCATCTTGTTATGCATGTTACATAACATTAAGCCCCTGAGGCATGGTTGCTGTGCCAGCGTCGCTCAGCTAGCTCTGATGGGGCTGCCACTCTGTCATCATCCCCAGCTGACATGGATTTCTGTGTGAGTGCAACCTGCCAATGACATGTGTAATGAAATGGGCCTTTTCCCATGTGACTAAATAGCTGTGTGGTAATGAGAAGAGACTAGCACAGAGGAGAGATCAGCTGATAAGATTGGGGATGACTGGTAAGACAAGCAGTATTCTGTGTATGAATCATAGATTCAGGTAGGTTGGAAAAGACCTTTAAGATCCTCAAGTCCAACCATGCCCCAGCACTGCCAAGGCCACCACTAACCCATGTCACTGAGGGCCTGATCTACACGGTTTGTGAAACACTTCCAGGGATGGTGATTCCACCACTGCCCTGGGCAGCCTGTCCCAGTGCCTGAGCACCCTTTGGGTAAGAAATTGTTCCTAATATCCAGTCTAAGCTTTCTCTGATGCAGCTTGAGGCTGTTTCCTCTTGTAAGAATTAACAGCTGGTCACAAAACTAGCGGAGGAAAGGCTTGCTGCTCCGCAGGGCACTCTAGGAAGGAGATACTTCCTTCCTCCTGACTTAAGGAAAATGTCACCTTCCCATGCACATCAGCATGTCCCTGCTTCTGTCCATGCTGTGCCAGTAGCAGGCATGTTCCCAGCACAGCACCACCTTCACCCAGGTGGACATGGATCTGACAGATCTGCTGTGAGGAGCATGCAGCTTTGCATCTGGCTGAGCTGCTCTGCATGGTTGCCTGTCCTGGTTGTCCTGGAGCTGCATGGTTGCCCTCACCTTCACTGACAGATTTGTTTCTTGTTGATTCGAAGTATGTTCCTGTGAGTGGCAAACTACCTAGGCCTCCTGCCTACAAGACACCCAAAAGCACAAAGGAGCACCAAGTCCCATCATACACATAACCTTGAATCCTAAGGACTAACCTGAAACTTACTCCATAATGAGTTGCATTTGGCAGAGCTGTGCTTTTTTTGTTTATGGGTTTTAACAAATAACGTATTAGCAAACACTTGTGTAATTCATCTGTCACATTGTATTTATCCTCAGTCAGAGGATCTGTTGAAAGAAAGTTGTATTGAGTGAAGCTTGTGACAGGCTGGATAAGGCTGAGTGGAGCTGGAAGATGCCAGGGCTGTTGAGTGCCTGTGATGTGCCGTAATGCAAAGAGGGTGAATATCAGGCGCGCATGAAAGTCCCACATTTGATCTACGCTGCCTTTTCCTGCTGCTGTATCCCCTCATGATATATCAGGAAGCCACCTTGAGTTTTATAAGCTTCAGAATTGTGGGATGGGTTTTTTTCTTCATGTGTACATTCAATGATGTAGATGCAATGAGGGGTTTCTGAAGTGTCCTTTTATGAGAAGAGACGCTCTTTCAGTCTCTACTTTTAGGTCTGCTCCCATTGACAAATGAGATTGAACTTCCCCAAATGCCTTCAGAGGGAAGGACCCAAGCATCCCTAAAGTTTTAGGTAACTTAGAGCTCTTCTGTGTACAACAATGAACCAGATACCTGCGGCTGAATTCTGTGGATTCCCTGTTCCTGAAGACAAGGGAACATCTCCTGAATAACTGTCTTTGCAAATAGAGCATCCTTTGGGGGAGTTTTCCTGGCACAGCTGTCAGAAGATCCTGTAGCCATCAGGTTGGTGGTTGTAGCTGAGCTGGCAATATGAATTGTTGAAGTGCTTAGTTCTGTATTTAGAGGAAAAGTATGGTTTCCTTTTGTCTGAAGTCCCTTTTCATTTTAATGTGATACAGGTTAAATGGTGAACTAAAAAAAAACCCACAAGCCCAGGACTCAGTCTGGGGTCTCTAGGCTTTGGCTAGAAAATGTAAATCTCTCTCACATTATTCCTAATGTAAGAGGAAGAACCAAAATCCATGGGTTTGTGGAGACAGGTACAAAGTTGTCCCAGTTGGTTGTTGCAGGGCAATTAGTTTGGTATCTGGATACCAGATCTTTTCATTTGCCCAGGCATGTGAATTCACAGCTTCATTTCAGAAGGTGCCACCCCAGCTGCATATGCTGCTCACTGACTCTTGATGTGCAAAGGAATGGATGAGAAAAAAACACTTCAATAATAATTTGAGGGTGAAAGGGAGAGAACAGGAAAGCTCTAAGGCTCTCTTTTTCCCAGCTGTGAAGTTTGATTGTAGTCCTTGTTTTTTTCTGGCTCCATCCCAGATGCTAACCTAACATAAAAAGGAGGAAGAAGAGGAGGAGCTAGTTGGGACAGGTAGCTAGTTGGGAAGGGGGGCAGAGCAGGGCTCATATGGCCAGGTTGGACGGGGCTTGGAGCAACCTGCTCTAGTGGAAGGTGTCCCTGCCTGTGGCAGGAGGTTGGAACTGGATGAGCTTTAAGGTCCTTTGCAACCCAGATCAATCTGTGATTTTATATTGCAGGTCTTAAAGACACCCGAATTCCCACTTGATATATAGGGAAAAAAAGAAGGCCAATCTGTTAGGATATAAAAGGATATCAAGACTTCTGGGAAGTGAATTAGCTTCAAGGTAGGGTACAAGGCTGCTCCCACACTTACTTAGAACAAGCCCCAATGTGCTGTGTGAGGCTGGAGCATCACAGCTGTGCCATATGTCCAGCTGTGTGGACTGTGTTGGCAGTGCTGCTCTTGCTAGCACTGGTACGGCAGCCGCTGCCTTTGTGGAAGTATGGAGGGTGGTATGAGTCTTCTCTTCCAAACTGTAGGTCTTTGTATCCCAGTGAAGAATATACAGAACATGACAATAAGCTGAAGGTTCTCTTAAACCGGTAGGAAGAGGTTTCAAAACAAAATCCCTCAAAAATGGGATAGAACCTGTGAATCTCTGTGCAACATTAAATGCACTCAGGTCAAAAATGCCTCTGGGTACCCTGAGCTCCAAGAGGCTTAAAGAGGAAAGTAAGCTGATCATTGCTTGAAAAGAAAATTCAGCAGTGGCACAAACCCTTTGTAATTTCAAATATGAAGTCTCCTTTGGGATAGCAGTAAGTAAGGGATCCCAAAAGATTAACAAGCCTTTCATTGACTTTGGGTTTCCAAAAGGATGAGCTGTATAACTCATCCTTTCTCTCTAACCCAGAGGTGATTAGAGACTTCCTGTGAAGTAGCAAACTGCTACACTCAGATGGTAGAAACTATGTGAATAACAATACCTTAGAAGGAACATTTGAGCTCTGCCTAAAAAACCCCAAGCCCTGTGTTATAAGCTGGATCCTATGTTCCTTAAAAGTGTGTTTAATCATTCCCTGGAAATGAGATCCCTGCTGTAACAATTAATTCATGAAGCTGCCAAGGACTCCTAGGCCTGGGGGAGTGAGGCTGGCATCCGTGATTAATGCTAACTGCAGGTGTGTGGCTGGGATTCCAAAGAACCAGCCATAGGGGAGACATCAGAAATTACTTAACCCTGCCCAAGTGGGCTTTGTCAAGAGAGAGCCCCTGTGAACACCTAACAAGAGGGAAACTCTCATTTTACAGCAATTCAACAGGTAATGGCAAACGCCTCTTGGGGCGCTTTTTGCTTCAGCAGAGGAAAAGCATAGATACGATTGAAGGGTACTCTGCATAGATCTGAAGTGATTTAGAGAAGTCATTCAGGGAGTTGATGCAAAAGGAATGACCCACAGCTTCTGTGCTTGATTGTCCTGTGTAGCTGCAGCTGGGAGGCGGGAGGGAACAGAAGAGCTAATCATCTGCCCTTGTTTTCTCTTTACAAGTCTCCACTGAAAGATCCATAATATCAGGAAGTTCAAGAGGTAAATCAGCTGCTCTGTGAGTGAGCTTAGTAACCCAGGCTTTGTTACAGACCCAGCTGGAAGCCTGGCTGGGCTGGGATCAATAATGTGTGTGCAGAGCTTGGTTCTAGGAGTTAAGGTCTCCCACCAGGAAGAAGGGAGGGCAGGCAAAGGGCCTCCAGTCATGATTATCATCCCATTAGGAGGGAAACAGCAATTCACTTTAATGAGGGAAAGAGGCAATTTTGATGTAACTGTAGCGTAACTGGACTAAGGGCAATTTTATTTCTTTTTGTGTGACTTTTATAAACACTGTTATGTACCTCTACTGTCTGTCTCCAACATCTTGGCTTTTTTTTTCTGTTAATGTGGGTTATTGTTATTTCAGATTAAATGGATCAAACCAGCTATTTCTTGCTTGGTATAGCAAATCCATAAACTAAGGGATTTTGGTTTAAGAAGTTCAGCAAGTGCCCCAGCTCCCTAGCACATCCAGGGGGAATACATCTCCTGATATCCAAAGGATAACACCAGAGTGGGTTCCCACCTGAGCTATGCCGACCACTGGGGTAAGGGGAGGAGAAGAAGGAATTTCTGATTTAGTGCTTCTGCTGAGCATTTCTATGCTCAAAGCTCAACAATGTGTGGTTTGCATTTACACTGTTTGTGTGGGGAAATACCAGTATCAGATGACCACCATTCAGTAAAGTGTCTCAGCACTGTAAGCACATCCTCTCCTGCCCGTTTCTGTTGAGCAGAAGACGCATGGCCCCTGGCTAGTGAGGAGGCAATGTAGAGCGGTAAAGGCAAACTGGATATTAGGAATAATGCCTTCCCCAAAAGGGCAGTCAGGCATTGGAACAGGCTGCCCAGGGCAGTGATGGAATTGCTGTCCCTGGATGTGTTCAAAACCCACGTAGACAAGGCCCTTGGTGACATGGTTTAGTGGTGGACTTGGTAGTGCTGGGGAACGGTTGGTCTTGATGATCTTAAAGGTCTTTTCAAACTGAGTTGATTCTGTGCTTCTGTAACTATAGGGAATGGCCCACCATAGGGGGTGGTGGAAATTTCTCTCATTTCCAAAAAGCAGAAGTGACTTGGCTTACTCCATATACTTCAGTGTCATGGTGCACCTTGACAGAAGAGACGAGGGCAAGGAGGAGTGTTAGTCCAGCCTTTGGCCCGGAGCCTGACATGCGGGGGACCCTCAAGGAGCAGGCGGAAGCCGTTGAATTATAACGGCTATAAGCCGTTACATGAGCAGCAGAGAGAGACCAGCAAAGAGCAGCATGGCAGAGCCTGGAAAGAGAAGCACAGTCATAAAATTGTCTGAAAACTTTGCTAGGAATAAAGAAGTGCAAGCCAGGAAGGGTGCTGGAAGGCGTGCCAGGGCGGGGTTAGGTCATAGTTCTAATTTCTAGGTTCACTGCATGTATCTCCTTTCCCTTCCTCCCCAAAGGATTTAATTCACTGTACTCTGTGTGACTACTAAAAGACGTTGTATTTTAAAGAAGGCCACCCAGAGTCACCACAGACACAGGCAGGTTGTGCGGCTCCTCACAGGGGTGAAGTCTTGAGGCATTTCTGGCTTCCCTGTGAAAGGAGCTGCAGCAGACTGAGGGCAGGTGCTTGAGGATAAAGGACAATGGGGAACCCACTGGTCCATAACCTGTGTGAGGAGGTCTGGCGAGAGCTGCCACATATCCGGTACTTCATATGCAGAGATCAGTTTTAATTCAAACAGTAATTTGAGAAACCATCTCACATTCCAAAGGTTGATACAGATCTGGCTTTATGTTGGCATAAAACAAGATGATGTGCAGCTTTGTGTTTAACACATATTTTAAATGTACTGTGGTAATGGAGCACTATCTTTTTCAGTCAGTCTAACCTGAAGAGAGTTGGAGAGCTCCTAATGAAATCAAAGTAACACGTAGCTTTAGTACATTTTTCTTAAAGCATCAGCAAAGAGGTTGATTTCTAATGAAGCTCTCTGTGTGCCTCCGAATCCCTGACAGCTAAAACAATTCTGTTAGCTCGCAGATTAGATTGGAATTGGAAAAATGAAATAAAATGCCATCTAGGTAAATGATCCAGTGCTACAGGTGTTGAAAAACAATCCTGAGGAGAAATGGTCTATTCAAATAATTGAATTATGATGATGGATGATAGTCTAATAAGGTGATAGTTATGAGACTCCTTGGTAGGCCTGCAATCTTGAGTGCTTCTAGCAGCATTAGCTGGCACGTTTGGAGGGAGGCAGCGCAGAGGATTTGAAATGAGATTTCCATCTGATGCCTGTCAGTTTTGCAGGGAGAATGGTGTCATTTGCTTCCTGTAGTACACTGCATGAAGCTGTGTTGTCTGTACACGTTAGGCAGCTTTTTCACATTTTATAGCCTTATTGGATTTGGAATGTGTATTTTCAAGGCTTGTAAAACTAGCTTTATCTCTCCTTCACTCAGATTTTTAATAGACTAAAAGGCCAGTGCATAAAAAGAACCAATCCTGTCAGTACTGAGCACATTCAAATCTGATTCTCAATATCTGTGGAAATTGTCAGATTGACACTTGGGAGACATGCATTCATTATATCCTCAGCAACGCTGAGTTCTCACACTTTATCGGCAGCAAACCTTTCCTCTGAACTAGGTGATCTTCCATTAAAAAGGAAGAAGCAGTTGTTGGCCTTCAGGCAGACAGGAGTAATTTCTCTCCCAATAGATGCATTTGGGTTTAGACTATCAATCCATTTGCTAGAGGCACTGCAGAACTACCAGACAGATTAGATATTATATTAGATTAGATAACACATTAGGACACATTAGATATTTGCTATCTAGGCCAATGCATATGATGAGATCAGGTGAAAGGTGCCCTCATGTTAATGTAGCGTTGATACTCAAGTGTTTCTTGTTTTTCCTAAGATGGTTCACAGAGCACAGGGCAAAAGGGAGAATCGTGGTCTCACAATGCAACCTTGACCCCATAATAGGATTTTCCCCCCCCAACCCCTGCTTAGGAGAAGGACAAGCTTTAAAAAACAAGACCAAATAAAACCACAGTCAAACAAAAAATACCTCAAACAAACAAATACCCAACAAACCAACCCTGCTTATTTTCCAGTCTCATGTGTTTTCTTCCTTTGTATTTCTGATGTAGCACATGTTTTGACAGAAGCTAGCTCACCTGAGCAGCAGTGTGGATGGACCAGTTGGGAGGCAGCTCTAGGAGGTCAGTCGGCTTGCTTTAGGTTAGCACAGGAGCTACACTTGCAGCATCTCAGGAACTAAATCACTTGCAAAAGAGCCAGTTCAGTGCTGGAAGCCCATTGTTTCCCATGAGAATGCACAGAAAGGACAGGTTGCAGCAGAGGCAGCTTTACCGCCATAAATTAAACATGAGTGGTTTGGGGTTTGCAGTTGCTTTCCTGTCCAGTCACTTGAAGATGGGAATGAGCTAGAGGTGCCACAGAAGGGTAAGTCGTGGTAGAATACAGCTTCACTGCTGAGCTCTGCTTTCACAGGAGAATTTATTTAGATTGTCCTGTTGCTGCTCTTGAGCTGAATTTAGCAGGTATAACTACACAGCCTTGAACACGAAGGCAAATGCTGCAACCCGTGGAAAGCCTCTCTCTTAGATGGCAGAATAATTATTACTGCTTTTCGTGAGCTATATTGATCTGAGTGTAGGACTTATTAGTTGGTATCCCTGACACACTGTAGTGTTAACATTCATCAATACAGGTCTCATAAATGCCGATATGTAACAGCAGGTGCTGCTGTAATTTAGTGAATCATTATAATTTCTATTTAGTAAATCAGTTGCCATCACTGTTAATTTGTTACTGTATCACCCAGCAGTATAAGAGGAATTAGGCTGCAAACACATTTTCAGTAAATATGATATAAATACCATGACTCCTGCTATTCAGTACATCCCATATGTTAGCTGTTGATAACTATGATTTTTCTATAAATACAGCATTGTACCCTGACCTTTAAAAGGATGAGATGTAAAATGGAGAGATCTGCCGTGATAAATATCTTTTGAAAGAAAGTGAAAAGGATCTGAATTTAGGATTGAGCAAGGTGAAAGGTTATTAAAGATAAGTATGTGCTTGTTTTAATGAGTTCTTAGGATTGGACCTGAGTTAAACAGGAAATTGTGATCTTGAGCTCACATTTGTTCAGGAGTGATACTTCCCCTAACATGAACAAAAATGTCAAGTCTCGATTTAGGTGTGTTTGGATGGGGTTTCAAGAACCCCCAAGTATATGGTAGTACTGTCATCCCACGGTAAGATTGTAAACCCTGTGAAGATACCTGGTCTAGCAGATATGTGCTGAGCTTAGGTGGCATGGCAGGATACCTACAGCATCACTGGCGTTGACTGCTACTCCCCAGAGAGCTTGGCTAGCGAGTGAAGCCTGTTCTCCTGTGATGAGATGATGTTGGTGCCCCGCTAGCTGCTTTGCAGCTAACTCTGGTATCTTTACATGATCTGCTGTCATGCTTCTAAACTGTGGAGGAGATAGATTTTGTGTGCCCAGATGCCAGGAGGTGGTGGTGCCTAAAAGACTGGCCAGGCTGTCCCCCAGGGCAAATTCTGCTACTTGCACAGCGGCCTTTCCCTGTTCCGCGGCCTGACACACAGCAGTCCCTTGAGAGATGTGCATCATCTGCCTTATTGCATGATCCAGCTTTTTGTACATCCCCTGCACACAACTAATGTGAAGCCGTGGCAGCACTGAGGCTGTGTCCTAGGGGCTCTCAGGAAGCAAGACTGCAGGGGGAGACCTCAGTCCAAGGGAACTGCCCCCATACTTTAACCACCCTTGTCCCAAAGGGTTCACAGCATGGCATATCCAATTTAACTCCTAGTCAATGATAATTACGCAGGCAGCCTTGCTTCAGATGGGCCACTGGTATTTTTAAGTCTGCAACAATGAGGGTGGTTGTTGAGGCACTGGCATAGGTTGCCCAGGGAACCTGTGGCTGCCTCATCCCTGGCAGTGTTCAAGGCCAGGTTGGACAGGGCTTGGAGCAACCTGCTCTAGTGGAAGGTGCTGGAACTGGATGAGCTTTAAGATCCTTTCTAACCCAAACCATTCTGTGATTCTAGGATTTCCCCTCTCCACACACAATGCCTGCTAATAGGAGGAATGCCAACCCTACATCCCATCTGTGGGGAGTGGGAGTGACTTTAGGTTCATTCCAAAGAAATCCACTTGCCTTTCCTTCCATTCCGTTCTCCGTCCCTCACAGCTGCTTCTTCCAGAGAACTATTGCAACAAATATGAATAAAATGGTACTGTTGCTTTGCAAGTGAGCTATTTGCAGTGCCCAATATCACAGCATTTTACCAAGACTAAGCAGTACTGGATTGGAATTAAAAATACCTTCCCCAGGTTAAGGTCTTACCATTGAGGAGTCAAAAAAAGAAAATGCTGAATTGTCTGATTCCAATTTATTTGGTTAAAAATATCCCCTTTCCCATATGCCTTCTGATACATAAACTTGCTGATATACCTGCATGAAACTCATCTGGGGTGGGGAGTGGAAATCTCCCGTTTCATTTGCTGCTTTTTCTGCACTCAAGGCAAAACTCACAACATCCAATATGGAAATGCTGGTTTCAGTGACATGTTTTATGCCACCATCCAAACTGGCTACAATTTTAATAACAGCATCACATTAGCAAGTGTTTCATCTTCCTAAAATGGCTCCCTAGTTTTTCAAATGTAGTTCCTTAGAGCTTTCATGACAGTTCAAGGCTGTATTAGTTCTTCCTTTCCTCATTGTTTCCACCTCCAGCCATCCTCACCAGCTTGGCACCGTTTCCTTGGCCCTTTGGTGACTGAACTTTATCTCACTGGTATGAAATTATAGCTCAGTCTGTTTTCTTCCAATCCACGGGAGGCAGGAAGAAACCTCACATATCATGACTAAGTGACATTTAGCACATTGAATATAATCAGTTTCAGCTCTTTCTGAGCAGGCACTGGGTAGATTTAAGAAGTCAACACAGTAGGAAGTGTCTTACCCACAACAGTCTGCCTACTCAGAAGCAGCAAGCTGGACTTTATTTAATCTATAGTTCCCTTAAAGTGACAGGGTTGGTAAATGGGATGCTTGTTTGCATCTCTGTTTCTGGAAAGCCTCTTGCTGGTTCTGCTCCGTGGCACTGCAAAGCTGGGTATCTGGGGCCACAGGGATAATGTTATTGCCAGCAACTCTCACAGCTCCGAGGAACTGCTGTGGGTTGTGCATTCAGGAGACCCTTAACAACTCCTCCTGCACCCTGGAGGCACGGATCAATACCTGACATTCTCCTGCTGGTGTCATCTGCACAGGATATTGGCAGCATCTCTTACAGCAGGTGCTCATTAAGAGAACAAGCTTTCCCTGCCCAGATCTCCAGTCACACAGTGTTTTGGGGGCTGTGTAATGCCTTGTGCTTAATGTTTTCCAGGACAGCATTTGAAACTGAAGCACTGGGGAAATGTGCTTGCGTAAATTCCCCTCAGAGACCTGGCTATCAGCTAACCCTAGCTCATGTGGTCAAGCCATGTTTATGATTTATTATTCTCATGCCTATGTGTACGTAGCCTTTTTTCAGAAGAAAAGGTTCGACAGAAAATTCAATGAAGTTATTCTGAGGGTACAACATGGGCAAGTAGAAGACAATGGATGAGGAAGATGGATTAGCAGAGGTTTGAGACATGGTTTAGGGGAGGAAAGGAAGGCAATAGGATCAATAATAGTACTGTGATTGACAGTTTCATAGCAGTCACATCCCTAAACAAGCCAGGCCCCATAATACTCTTAATTATACTGGTTTCAGACAGCAGACAACAGCTGATGAACTCTTCCAGTGCTAACTCATGTAGTTAGAAGATAAGAACAATTAAAGGCATCTTCAAATTGTGTGTTGAATTGCAGAGGTGTACGTAACTATACTGCCATAGGGCAGCAAGTGCAGATGCTAAAAGTTCACTACAGGCAGTAACAGAAAAGAGCAGAAGGCAAAAACAAAGGATGAGATGCAGAAGTGTTTCCTTCAGTAGGCATCACTGTAGCCATTTACAGCGTGCATGTTACAAAGTGCAGTGCAAAACATGCAGTCATTTTCATGACTCATTGCTTTCCGTGACAGTTCCTTTGGTACTGGGAATTGGATATCTCTGGTCTGGAAGCTTAATGTTGGAATGAAAATAAATACAAGCTTTAAAAGTTAAGCAAACTACTTTATTTGGCCTCTCCTTCAAGTAGCTGTCATGTTTCTAGTCTTGTTTGAAGGCTAGATGAAGTAGTGAACTACAGTCAGTTTAAGATGCTGGTCAGGATGATCAGCATATTCAAACATGTTAATAAGGTCACATTTGGTTCTGTTAAAGTATATTTTCTTTGACTGAGCTGGGTGATCTGGATTCCTCAATATTACCACCCTTTTTTCTTTATTTACTTATGTTACCTGCAGGTTTTAGCAGCAGTAATAATTTATTTGCATCTGGAGTGTGAGTGAAAGTGTTGAAAAATATAGGGAGACTAGTAACAATTCATTAGGAACCCTCATTAGGAACATGTTTTAATGATTCTCCCTTTGGCAAGCTAACACTTTAATTTTTTCAGTTGACTTGTTATTAATGTGTTTTTAACCAGAGCATTATGCTGCACTAAATCAAACCCCATATAAAAACCTAAACTTATTACAGTGATGAAATGATCATTATCAATCAAATATGGTCTTGTTATGGAGTGAAACCAGGGGGTTTCCTTTGCTCTGTGTTTTATTTTTGACAAGACCTATTTCCATATAAATATTAGCTGGCATGAATTGGGCTTATCTGCTTTAGAGCTTGATCATATTCATTACTTGCAGTCTTGCAGGTTGTTACAGCATAACACTTGTCCTCGTGATTTAATTCAGTGTCTGAGAGCTGACACCGTGCTGTGCTGTAAGAAGGATATGTTACGTAGATTGTTATTGTCAAAGTAAGTCTGTCTTTTGCTGTGGAAAATATGAATGTTTCATCTTATCTGCTCTTATCACAGGAAGGAAGAGATCCCTCACTGAAATTCAGTGTATGCTTTGTGCTTTTCCCGCAGAATCTTATATTTCTTCTTTGGTCGCTATATAACTGTATCAATAGCATCTCTTATTCTGCATTGTCTGTTTCTGTAAGTGTGGTACATGTAAAAGTAGAAACAAAATACAACAGTGAAAACCAATCTGACTTGTAGCTCAAGCAATTAAATGTCATCAGATATATTTTACTCATCATATCTGTCACTGGCTTGGGGTCAGCTGCTCCTGCGTGCTGTCCTTACCTGGGCTGGATGAGGTACATCAGTCTGCCATTCTCAGATCTTGCCTTTGGGGATGGTTTCCTTTTCCTCGGTTGTGCCATCCCACAGATGTAACAAACCATGTAGTGACCTGGGCACGTTTCCAGAACCAGGGAGCTCTTTGTTTCCATATTGTGAAGAACTGATGGGTATTGTCCATGGGGAATGCAATGCAAGCACAGGACATGGAGGATGCTTAAAGTGGCTCCGGCCCCAGGAGCAATGATTCCAAACCTGTCACCTTTTACCCAGGAGACTCAGGTCTTTTGGGAAGCCACTGCTTTAGCTGTGTAGTTAGGCCTTTTATTGTGAGTTTTTGGGTGTGGGTTTCAAGGCTGTGTACTGAGGAACAATATAAAATAGGGATGTGGATACTGGTTTCAATATATCTTAGGGGACCTTCTGAAAACAGGCCCTCAAGTGCATTTTCCTTTGTTTACTAATCAATAGATACTTCTCTGGCTTACAGTTATTTCCAGTACCTAGCCTTAAGTGGTCACAGGTCACTAACCCTTAGGTCATGCTGTGCAGCTCAGCTGTATGCCCCAGTGGCTAAACAGCTAGGACCTGATCGATGTGGATTCAGTAGCACTGACAATGGCAGTTATGCTTATTACATTGATTTTGGATGAGGTTTTCCTAAAATGTTGACCACTGCTAGTTTTGATTTTCCTTGATGATCTGCTTCGGGTATCTTGCCAGGAGAAGTGTGTGTAAAACAACTCATTACTTCATTTATTAGTGCACTGGTTGCAATGTTGATGGGCAGGAGGTGATACTGCTGCTCATGAGTTTTCGCTCCATCCCAGGTACTAGCATCACCTTTTATGCTTTTGGCCGATGCCTCCTGTTTCCAAATGGGGTAGAGTGTTATTAAGTGCAGAAGGATGGAAATAACCTCTGATTGCACTTTATCCTGTTGTTTTTCATATTCTGGCACAGCAGTGAGTAACCTGTTAATATGGTGCATTTCACACCTCATTGCTGACCATGTTCAGAGTTTTTATCCTAATTCCTTAGTAAATATTAATGTACAGTATTCACTGGTATCTATCTATTTCATTTACTTTACCCACTCTTCTTTGTAATTAATATTTTTCCCTTTATCCTATGGTAATTCTAATCAAAGCCAAATCCAGATGTTTTAATGTTCAGTTCTTATTAGTCCTCCAGGCAAAATGCACTGTAGAGATATGTCATTTGAGCCCAAAATTATTATGCCTCTACAGAAATTATGAATTTAACCTTTTTGCATCTTGCAAGAATTAAAAACACAATAAATCATCAGAGGTTTATTATACTAAGTGATGTATGTAACCTGTTAGCGATTTTGTTTGTTTTAGTTGTATAGTACTTGTCAAGATTTCTTACAAATCATCATTTATGGTCCCGATCCAAAGGCTACTAGAGCTGATGTGTAAGTTGCTGTGTTGGTTTCGTAGCTGACTGATGTCAGCTGCTCCCATATGAGACTCATGATAAAGAAAATGTGAAGTTAAACACAGATTCCCACTGGCTTCAGTGAGGCCGAGATTGCAGCAAAGAAGTTTGGATTTTCTTAGTAATGACACTTTGTTAGGGTGTTCTTTTTTAAATCAATGAATATAAAAGCCCCAGTGATGTGCATATAAAATTATATGTATTAGGGGCTGCTTGTTTCTCAGGTCTCTGCTGTGAAGTGTATTGTGGACAAAAACATTTGGACTAGTGGCTCTAATGTAATTTCTGTCACTGCTAAACGCAGGAACTGGTGCCGTGGATCACAGCACCAGGCAAACACTGAGTGAAAACTTGGTCCCAAAAACCAGGTTTACTCAACTGTAGTAACTCTCATTCAAGCAAGCACTGCTGGTAGCCAGAGAGGATGAGGGCTTGTAAATGGCACCAGTGCTCTTGGCAGTGATCTGAACCTACCCTCTTGTTTATGAGGCATTTGGGGCTCAGCTGTGTCCTGGGCAAGAGGTGGCCTCCTGGGCCAGTGGTTTCATTCCAAGGGAATTCTTTTGGCAAATAGAGAGCCATCATTTAATATTAAAACATAAAAATCGGGGTAGATTGAATAAGAATGTTACATCTCACATGAATAAACGTGGATTCATTCCCTGAGCCATAGGAATGGTTAAAAGAGCCAAGACAGGACTTGGTCACCAGCCTGCCTGGCACAGTGAGCATGGCCGGGAGGGGGGATTCCTGGCAGGCAAAACAGTGAGAGTGGTAATAATGTCCTCAATACTCCTATCTCGCCAAGCAAGGCAAACAAACCACTTTAATTGGTCTGCAGCTCCAAAAGATTTCACAAACACCAGACGGTGCAAATGTCTCCATGCTTCTGAAAGGTCCAAAACCTGGTTGCCAGGAGGGAAGTTCCCTGCTGGTGCCGCCTGGGTGTGAGGCAGCCCGAGGAGCACAGTGAGTGGAACAGCTTGTTCACTGGGACCGGGGCTGGAACAGACCCAGGCAGGCTTGGCAGCAGGGTCTACCTAGCCAAGGCCTTGCTTAGAGGCTTTCACTGGTATCTACACATGCTGCTGACTTGGCTTTTTCTTACAAAAAGGCTTTTCTTCAATGGTATTTGAGAAGAAAGAAACACTTTACACTGAGGGTGGTAAAGCACAGGTTGCCCAGCGAGGTGGTGGATGCGCCATCCCTGGAGACATTCAGGGCCAGGCTGGATGTGGTTCTGGGCAACCTGGTCTAGTTGAAGATGTCCATGCTCATCGCAGGGCGTTAGACTGGATGAGCTTTGAAGGTCCCTTCCAACCCAAACTACGATTCGTTGCTTATTGCTGCTGACTGCTACAAATAATGGCTTGTCACAGGTGGAGGGGCTTCCCCAAGAGACAGGGCTTTGAGTGTTTGGTCTTCAAGGTTCATCTTCTGTGGTTCATTCTTGAAAGGCAGGAATAGTGAGGAAGCAGAGTGCTTCCCTGGATCTGCAGGTAGGGTGGGAGCAAGGAGAGGTGAGCATGAAAGGAGACAGAAGGAGAAGCCCAGGGCATTCAGAGGGAGAGGGCCTGGGCTCTGCTAGCTGCAATCTGGGTGGAGGTATGTAAAATGTCTATGTGTTTTGGTAAGTGGAAGGGAACAAATGACAGAGTTGGGGCATTAGATCTGGCCAGGAGTCCCCGGGGAGCCCTGGCAGCCACCCCTGGGGTCAGTGCAGCTAATAAAGCTGGGAATGAAGCTGAAGGGAAGAGCAAGATTACCATTGCCCAACCCATGAGTGAAGTGGAAGCCAGGCATTGCCCTGCACATGTGCTCATTGAAAATGACTGGAAATTATAGGAAATCAGAGGGAACTTCTTGGGAAATTGGAAAACCTGAGGAAGGACAACACTGCATTGAAAGGCCGTGAGAGGGGCCTGGCTTGCAGCCACCCACTGTGAAAGGCTGCTCTCCCCTGACGTGTCCCCACAGCATCCTGGGGGATGAGTGGAGGGATGTGAGTGCCCAGCACAGGACAGAGGGAAGCCCAGCTTCCAGCACAGCTCCTGTTGCCTTTCCTGAGGAGAAAAATTGAGATTTATTAATTTTTCCCCTCTTTTCTTCCCTTTTATTGCCCTTTCTTATTTCTTTGTCTGTAGCACTGAGCTGAAAGGTGCCAGGAACTCTCTTCCATAGGCCTGAAAGGACAACAGGGAAACCTGAAGCTCTGAGAGGGGCAGTTCAAAAGAAAACAGCTAAAGGGAGTAGGTGAGAGGAGGTACAATCAAGGCTGGGGTAGGAGCAACGTATGCTGGGCCCAGGGACCAAATAGGGCTTGGGCAAGGTGAGCTTTAATGCTCTTCTCAAGTTTGGGACCTGCCTGGATTTCACTTTATGGTACAGCACATCTTTTAGGGAGGCATCCAGTTATAACTTTAAAATGATCAGCAATTCCTCCAGTGGTTCATTCCTCTACTATTAAAAGTCTGTGGCTTCACCAGCCTTAATTTGTCTGGTTTCATGTTCTGCCTATGGGACTGTTGCACCTCTGCTAGGGTGAAAAGCATCCTCTTATCAGTTTCCCTTTCCCCAAGTAAGTATTTACTTAGTGATCAGACATGCCTTAACCTTCTCTCTGATAAGCTAAATAAATTGAACTCCTTGAGACTGTCACTGTAAGATGTGTTTTCCCATCCTTTAATCAATCTCACGACTTACAGCCATATCCAATTTATCAAGCTCTCTCGATGTGTGAACACCAATGCTGAATATAGTATTTTGCTGGCAGTAGTGGCAATAAATGTAGTGGTAATATAATTTATTTGGTTTTCCCCTGCTGTATTCCCAAAACACTCTAGTCCTTGTAGCCATAAAGCTACTTTGCCAGGCATGCATGCAGACAGCTATCAGAGTATGGGTTTACTGACATTGCTGTGCACATAGCTGTTCTGATTCTATCAAAAGGTTGTTTTCTAGCATAGAAAGACTTCAGTTTTACTCAAAGGAGGAAGCATTTCCTCTGTCAGCAGTTGCTAAAGACTCATTTTCTTTCTTCTTCATGGTATTTTGTAGCTGCCCAGAAAAGCTTTATGTAGCAATACATAGAGCTGCCTGAATAATCCCTCTGCACTTCCCATGCCACATGTTTGCTGGGAATTCCCAGCAGTCTCCATTATAAAAATCCCTCCTCCATATTCTTGGTTGTAGAATAAGGAAGGAAGAGGTTAGGTTGGTTTGGGGGCTTCTTTTGCTGGTTGGCTTGTTTTCCTTTGTGGAATCAGGGCCTGGGGAAGGAGGATTGGTCTGGGCTTGGAGGGCCGAGGTTAAAAGGTAATTAGTTTTGTAACGGAATTAAAACCTGAAGCACATTGAACCGATTTCTAATACAAACAGGATCAGCATTAGCTCTTAAAGGATTGCTGTTATCATTTCAGGACTGCAATGTGATTTAAACTGTAATAGATATTGATTTCTGTATTAGTGCTCTTGCTCCTTGTATTGCATTTCTGCTGCCATCTGCTAAAACAGGAATGGCATTTTTCACTTTATTGACTGGACAATGAGTTGGAATACTGTATTGCTGTTTGCTCTGGATCTCTGAGATAACTATAAGCTTACAGGGAAAAGGAAAGCTGGGGACAGTTCAACTACTGAGACACTTGCATTTTAAAGTTACAGGTACCAATTATTAAGCATATATAGAATAAAAGCTCTTAAAGGACTTTGGTGTCACTTATGGGAAGGCAGAATTTTACTCTGAAGGGCACCACAATTGCTCCATAGGGCACTATTATTTTAAAAAGAGAAAGTGTCCTGTGCTGATGGTCTGAAACAGCATGGGTGGCATTTCCCAGGGCAACCGGTTTTGACTTAGTTGAGTTCCCACTAAAAGCAGAGGTAACCTTACCCACGCAGCCAAAAGCAAGTGCTGTCCTTGCGCTGGTAGCCCACAAGTCTTCCATCCCAATCCAGACCAGTAGTTGACTGAGAACTCTCAGTCTGCTCATCAAGTCCACTGTAACCGAACTCACTCTGAGGCTTTCTCTCCAAGATCTCCTCTTTCCTAACTCCCACATCTATCTTTCTCTCCTTAAAAGAGGCATAAGGTGTAACAAGGCACATCCTTATCCTGCTCTGCAGACAGGTTGGCCACTGCCCTTTGCCGCACACTCAGAGCTTTTCCACTGCTGCTACAGGTAATACTTGTAAAATGATTTGCAGTGAGTTGCTCTATAAATGAACTTATTACAGAATGCTATTGGAAATTGGAATATTCTGAAATGAAGTTGCCTCTTGATTATGACTTTTCCTAGAAAACTGATTTTGCCTAATGATAGAGAACAGCACTAAGCAGTACTTAATTAGAATAAATTAAGTCTAATGGCAACAAATTCTCCTAGTGCCAGGGAGTTAAGAGCTGTTTAATAGAAGTGAAATCCTGAGAGTCCATCTCATACTACCTGAGGGTGCCTACTAATTATTAAGGTTTGTGTTCTTCAGGGCATTCAGGGGGCCTCTGACAAGTATCCAGCTCAAGTTTGGTGGCCTTAATTCTGGGAGAGCTGGCCCCAGTTATACAAGTTCATGAAACAAACTTGTCTTGTGTAGGAATCTTTTGCAGTCTGTATCCTAGGGGCTTCCTCAGCCATTTTCCAGCTTCTGTCTACATTTCTTGATCTCCGGGCATTCTGTATCTCAGTCTTCAGTTGCATTATTGCATGTAGCTAATTACAAGGGTGTAAGATCAGTTTTCTTTGCAACATGCCGTGTTCCTCGTCACCCAGCATGGTGACACAGGGTGATAGGAACAAGGAATTCTGAGAAGGGTAACCCCACTGTACAAGTGCACCTAACCAACATGCACATGTCAGGCTAATGTTATTGACCCCACGTGTCAATGAGGAACAGAGAGAGCTGGAGCAATTCATTCTAGAAAAACATAGAATATTCAAAAAATATCAGTCATGGAAAGTGTAGAATAAAGCAAATTAATTTCAATAATATATATTTAGCATACAAGTCTCCTGGCTTCGTCCAAAGCTTTAGCATACCAAGTACCAACTTTCACCACCTTCCACAAGGCCAGCTGCAGAAGCCTGCTGGCACTGCCGCGGCCCCTCTGGCATTCTCTGAATGTTCTTCAGATCAGGAGCAGGTTTTTTAACTCTGGATTTGTAAAGCATGTGAGCTTGGTGGTGTTTTAGCCCAGCACTTGGCCTTGTAGCTACTGTCAAAAGCTCTGCTTCGAGCTCTGTGTGGGCTATAAGTAACTTGCTCATATTTGTGGTGAAAGCTTCTAATTTACAGGCAAATACATTAGTAAATTCATATTTAGGTTTTTAAGCAGGTAAGTCAAACAGGAACTGAGTTTTCTTCTTTCAGTTTCCAACTGAGTGCATGTTAGGCAACTACATGTATTTTTGCACTTCTCTGTGAGCGTATTCTTCAAGTGAGGGCTGTCTCTTCAGCTGCTTCTTTTGAAATCAGAGTATGTTACTCAGACAAATCAGGGTCTGGCTCTGTATTTGGTGTTTGAATATGTCAGACTGAGTACACAGAGTGCCACAGGGCTTGGGGTGAAGGGATGAATTTTGATTCTCTATGTAGTGGCCATATCATAGTCTTATGAAGCATAGGGCTCTAATTTCTCAAAAGAAGGAGTTCACAGTTAAGTAGCTTCACTTCCCCTGACCGTGGCAATATCTCTTCAGACCCTTATAGAGAGGCTAGTAAAAAATCTTAGTGCAAGAATTGGTGTTATATTATGGCATCAAACCTTACAGTCTTAAGATATTTGCATGGCATGTTGCTATAATCATAGAAACCCAGACTGGTTTGGGTTGGAAGGGACCTTAGAGCTCATCCAGTTCCAACCCCCTGCCATGGGCAGGGACACCTTCCACTAGAGCAGATTGCTCCAAGCCCCTGTGTCCAACCTGGCCTTGAACATTGCCAGGGATGAGGCAGCCACAGCTTCTCTGGGCACCCTGTGCCAGCGCCTCAGCACCCTCACAGGAAAGAGCTTCTTCCTAATATAATCTTAATCTACCCTCTTCTAGTTCTGATCTTACAGACACTGTGGCTTCTTGACTGCGACTGTCATAGAAGCCAAGATCTTGAAGAGGTCTTTGTTATGAGACAAGCATTTCTGTACCTAACATTCAGGGGTTTGGTAACATAGAGGAACCCGCAGCCTTCTGTGATATGTGCTCCACTCAATGCCCAAATTACTTGCACTGAAACAAACACTGAACAGTTGATTCTCCTTTCTCCATGTAACTCAAGACTTAAAGTATTTACCTGCTGGGTGCTCCCTATCATTGCCAGAGCTTCAGCCATTAGTTTCTGGTTAACTCCACAAAGGTTTGCTACTTTTGTCTGGCACTTGTGATGGACGTTCATGCCACATGCTGAAAGAAAGAACAAGAGGTGTCAGAACAACAAGATTGCGAGGCTGTAAAGGCTTTGACATGAGGTCGGACAGGAGCATGTGCTGATGTTGGCCAAGGGCAGAGATACCCACATAAACAGCTTAAAGCCTGGGCACCATTTATGTCTCATGAAATGGCACTCGGGTCATTTTATTGGTCTCTCTATGGAGACAATGTTTTTTATATCTCCCTCAGGACAAAAGGTCCATTTCAACATCCATCAGCCTTCGCAGCCTCAGGCTATGAAAACTCGCAGTGGTACCAAAACTTAAACTCATAGTTTGAGTCTATCAATCAGCTCAGAGATAAACCATAATCACAGAACAGGATCTCCCCATTGATACAGGATTTTGAACTTGAAGTGTCTTGGGTTTGTCTGCTAGTGGAAATAGAGCATTTAAGTTAATACTGGGAGTGATTTTGGAAGATCAGCAATGCCAATGAGATGTTCTTTGCCTCTTTGGGAAGTGACTTCAGTCTCGTGGACCACATATATTTCTGTATACTGACAATTGTCCTCCTTGAAGAATGATACTCCTTGAAGGATAGTCCTCTTGACCAGTCTTTCACCACCCTGGATGGCATCTCATACTGGTCTTGGAGGTATAATAAATGAGATTTGGCCCTTCAGGTTGCAACCTTCTAAAGACAATGGCCCACTCCCATGCTCAGGTTGTGCCACGTACATCAGGGACTCACCATCACACTTCAGTCCTTGCCGTGCCAGGCCCCAGAGGAGGGTGCCACAGTGCTCACAGAACGTCGGGCTCTTGTAGTTGTAGACTTTGAAGCGGTGAGGCATGTCGATCTTGAACCGCTCCTTATGGAACTGCAAGAGAAAAGCCATGTTGGAAATTCACTCCATCTCAGCTCTGCTTGGAAAACCAGACTTATCATAGAATGGTTTGGGTTGGAAGGGACCTTAAACGTCATCTAGTTCCAACCTTCTTCCACTGGCAGGGATACCTTCCACTGGACCAGGCTGCTCAAAGCCAAATCCAATCTGGCCTTGGACTTGTACCACAGAAGATGGGATGTCTGTTGCCCTTTTATCCTTGGGTATGACCATGAAGAAGAAACTATCTTTAACTATCGTTTCAAATATACTAAGCCAAATGGTAACTGCAGTTCAGTGGGAACTGGGTAATTTCATCCCACGGCTTGATCTTCTGACCAGAGAGCTGCTTGCATCTCATCTATGCAACCAGCCTCCCTTACTGCTCAATGGAAAAACAATGGCACTTCTAAAAGTTATTCATCTCCTCCTGAAAAGGATGTCTACATTTGTTGTAATGAATCACTCCTGGAAGAGCCTATTTCTCTTCTTAAGTACACAGGGAGTCAAAGGTGGTGACGAAGTTGGATACATCTACCCTGGAGATGTCAGAAGACAAATGAGATGAATCTCTCAAGACTGTAGAAGGAGAACAGGAACCAGGGTGGGACTGGAAGCAAACAGAAGCTTTGGAACACAACTAAGGAAAAGGGAATAGTCCTATCAAGAGATCAAGTTCCACTTTGCCTACCAAAAAAGAGAGTTTATAATAAAGTGATATGAGAAAATAAAACTGGTAATAGTGGAGGTGCCAGATTTTCCACTCACTGCTTGGAAATCTCAGATAACCCAGAGCGGGATGTTAAAGTGCTGCTCTGAAAATTCAACATAACGTCCTGTCTAACATCAGGGAATGAATAATTTCCTCCAGTAAATCTCCACCTCATGTCCGTGACTTCCCCCTGAGCTATACTTCATACATTAGAAGAATGTCAATCCTGATTCAGCAACTGCTTATTCAGCAGCTGCATTTGAGTAAATCACAAGTAGGAGGTAATGAAACCACTGGGGATGTAAAAGACAAAGGTCACAGATCAGATCACACAGCCTTTAGTTCAGTAGCTCCTTTTGCTTCATCAGAAGTTGCTTTACAGCGATGTAGGAGAGATCTGAATGACACTCAAGGTTTATTAAAAGCAGCCAAACAACAATACATACCATTGTTTCTCTGCTATTGACTGCTGATCCTGTACACTTGGCTATTACTTTATCAATGCATTTCTTATGAATAGCAGCGTTACATTCTGAAAGAACAAGTGTATCACGGTGTTAATAGAACATTCCTTCAAAAAAGAAGAAGTAAATAATGATAGCAACAACATCAGAAAAGTCTCTTACGTCTGCATTGGTAGCCTTGTTTATTCAGTCCCCTGAAAGAAACAGAGAAATGGTTAATGCTGAATTGTCTGAAAGACTTGAGGGAAAAAAAAGAGAGCAATGGTTATAAAAGGAACAGAATAAAAGAGCTTTGCTTTTTATCAGTCTTTGTAGAGCTTCTCTAATTAAAATATCTTCATTCAATATAACTGTGGAATGATTCTCTGTGGTTTTCACAGCCTTTTCAGTACATAACACTGAATTTCACGATACTCAAAGAGCAAACTGGGCTGATGAGAAATGTCTGTGCAGCTAGCCAGAGATCATAGAATCATAGAATAGGTAGGGTTGGAAAGGACCTTAAGATCATCCAGTTCTAACTCCCTGCCATGGGCAAGGATGCCTCACACCAGACCGTGTTGCCCAAGGCTCTGTCCAACCTGGCCTTGAACACAGCCAGAGATGGAGCATTCACCATTTCTCTGTGCAACCTGTGCCAGTGCCTCAGCACCCTCACAGTAAAGAACTTCTTCCTTATATCTAACCTGAACTTCCCCTGTTTC
>JANHGB010042360.1:0-10386 GCA_026283785.1 Coracopsis vasa
TGGTTGTTGTAGGGTGCAGTGATTTGTTTCTGAGGTTTTTGTCTTCTCTTTGAGCATAGGCTGATACAAGAAGTAAGGCCAAGGCACTTTCCACTAGCGGTGGGTGTCTTTGATCCAGCCAAGAAATATGCTTTGGCCCCAAAAAGCGTGTCTGGGATGCTGCTGTCATATCTCCACTGGTCTCCTTGCTGTGTTTATTGATATCCACATTCCTCCATTTTACTGTTTTAGCAATCATGGTGATAAACAGCACCATAACAATGCCCCATGGGCATCTCAACCCCTGTGCTGTAAGGTGCTGCTTAAATACCTGTGCTGCAGAGCATCTCCAGATGGGAGCTGGTTTGAGGCTGCCCCCCAGCACACAGTACCTCTGGAGGTCATGGTCCAAGGAAGCAGGTGGGCAGCAGGCACGAAGTTCTGCCTCTCATCTTTCACTCTATCCACAGAGCGCTGGAAAGCACAAATTCTGTTGAGATTAAGTTATAATTTAAGGCAGTGAACATGTGCTCTGCTGGCGGCTATAAAGATTCAAATCATAAAGTTTTACAGTGGAATGGTTTCTGTAAAAGCATCGTTAGAAAGGGGGAATCGTGCCTTTAATTCTTACGACTTATGGGGCTGCCTGGTTTGCTTTGGTTTTAGTGGTGCTTGGTGCGACATGGGGTGGGGTCCCAACCCCATCTTTCCATTTAAAGTCCAGCCTTTCTTCCCCAGGGCTCTGCTGTTCCAGTGCCTTGAGAAGGACTGGGGATAGTGCAGTTTTCTGTGTTCACCCCATCCACGGGTGAGTTTTGGGACCACTAATGTATGCAGAGCTTCCAGCCAGATGGACCAGCAGGGAGAGAGATGATCTGATGTGTGTTGCAAAGTTATGGTATGGAGCTGGGGGAAATCCAGGCTGAGATACAAGTATCTCTCATAACGGTTGGACTCGATGATCTTGAAGGTCTTTTCCAACCTAGTTGATTCTATGATTCTATCTTGAGAATGTTGTAAATGCCTAACCAAACCATCAGTGTAGGGTTAGGGTTGGGTTAGTCAACCTAAGGCTGGTGAAGCTGTTGAATATCCTCACAAAGAATGGGTTCTCTTCCTTGTTGTTTTAGACTTTGAAACCAAGTTGTGTCTTGTCATGACCCCTAACACTGGTCAGTGTCCAAAAGGTAGCACCACCACAAGTTTTTGCGCAGTGCAGGGTGGTGCTCTCTATCTATAATGTCTTTGCACTGGTAGTGTTGGTGTGGAGACCCAATTGCCTGGGCTTCGGAAGTGGTCTGACACAGATGGTGGAAATCTGCAGCTGCTGCGCAAAAACCAAATGAATTAAAACATAATATGAATAATACAGTCAATACAGCAGCCATGAGTTGTTTATTTTTATGTTAAATTCAATGCATTTTTGTCACCCTCATATTTTGAGTGATCAATAGGCCAAAGATTTTTATATTAACAATACTCAGCTGCATTGTAGAAGCGGGGGGAAGTGCGAGGTTTTGGCAGCAGGATAGGCGCATAAGGTTTTTGTCACCTCTTTGGGACACATGGAGAGCAGTTTGAGATTATGAATAAGCATCCGAGATACATATATTTGCTGAAAGATCAGAAGTTAAACTGTTAACAGTATTCCCATCTCAATGGTTATCTCCAGCTCCCAGAATTAGCACCCCACTGGGGTGACTCGACTACATCAGACCTTGCCATGTGGTTATAGCAAGATCTTTACGGGGGGGGGAACACACCAGTGGTGTGATGATTCTTGGTTCATCTTTCAGCTTTATTTATAAATTAAAGCACAGGAACCTATTATTTATGAAAATTGAGATTGGTGGTGCAGGTGGAACATATGGAATATTTAGGGCTTTGACCCTAGGTCTCTGGTCTGCTGAGCTTTGCAGCTGGACTACCATTGCAGAGCTTGCTTGGGTGAAACTGAGAGGGGAATTTAGCTCAACCTTAAGTCATCTGGGTTTAAAATGGGGGAGTTTTATAGAATCATAGAATAGTTAGAGTTGGAAAAGACCTTAAGCTCATCTAGTTCAAACCCCCCTGCCATGGGCAGGGACACCTCCCATTAAACCATGCCACCCAAGACTCTGTCCAACCTGGCGTTGAACACCACCAGGGATGGAGCATCCACAACTTCCCTGTACATATGTATAAATCTTGGGATTTTATGCTATTCTGGCAAAAAGCTGGAATAAAGCATGGGAAAATAGGCACTTCCCAGCCTTCATCTGCAAAATGGAGGAGCAGACGGCTAGCTGAGGTGCTGTCGGTATCTTATAGATGGAAAGAAGACATTTAATCTGTTCCACTGGGTGGTGGAAGTGACTTCCCAGCTTTGGCTGGCAGCTGGCTGCCGGCAATATTGCCTTTAAAGCTGAGTGTCATGGGATTAGATTGAGTCCTGTGGCATTATGGCCAAGTCTTGTTCTGCTTTTGAATCCTCCCTTTGCCGAGCCCATAGATCAGCTGGGCTCAGGCTGTGCAGTGGCAGTAACCCGGCATTATTGAACCTGTCCTCCTTGCTCTCCCAGGCAGTCACACGTGCGTCTGACCAGATTTGCAGGACTCAGCAGCGGACAGCCCGGGCCCCACTTACTCAGAGGAGCAGATCGATAACAGAGGCGAGTGATAGATGAGGAGAGTTAGGGATGGATAATCTGCTGAATTTACATGACCCAGGGTGGTCCAGGGGAAGGCTGCGGCTTTGCTGGGAGGCTTTCAATAGGAGACAGAAGTTGCCTTAGTTTCCAGCTGCTGACTGCATTTTAAAAAACATTGCAGGGGCTGTTTGGGTGGGTGGAGGAAGCTGCCAATTGTGAGCAGAGAATAAAGAACGGCATGTCCACTGCCTGCATCCCCCTGGCCCTGCTCCGGGGCAGCCAAACCAGCACTGCGGGAATGGGAACGCACAGTGCCATCCGCCTATATGCCAGTGCCATCAGGGTCTGTACCACAGTGGAGTTTCAGGGAAGAAGGAAATGCTGGCAGGGTTGGCAGGAGATGCTTTGAAACAGTATCTAGATATTCAGTATGTGTGGTAAATTGGCCATGCTGGCTCACTTGGTAAGAAGCAGAGGGTTTCAATCTGAAAACGCTGTATTTTCAGGACCTGGTTAGCAAACACATCACAAAAACAAGCACCAACAGGTAGAACAGAGAAGCAAAAAGCTGTGCTTTTAAATAGCAATAATTAAAAAAGATTCCAGCTTTCCAGTCCCATTGATACTGGAGATTGGAGTTTTAGGGCTTAATCCTGTAAGATGTTGCTAAATGCCTTCTGCCATGAGAAAAGAGCATATGCCAATGGCCGGCTTTTGGGAGGAAACTTCCCTTGAATTGAAGCTGCCCTGTAACTGTTTACAGTGGTGTCTTCCTTTTGTCTTCTTTCGTTTGATCTTTCACAGAAGCATCTGGTCTTGCCTTTGCTGAAGACACCACACTGGGCTGGAAGGACCACAGGTCACTTCTTCTGCCCACAAGTGACAGCTCTGGTGCCCATAAAACTATAACCTTCCTGCTGGCTGGAGTGCGCTGCTGACAGCCCGGCACACTTTGATTTAGGTGGTTTAGCTTTTTCTGTCATGTGTCTATGTCATTTGGTCTCAGATTCAGTTTTTGGTAAAAAAAAATGTTTACGACTCCTCAAACCAAACAACCCCCCCTCCACAAACCCCAAACAAACAGTAATTTGTGCAAATATGTACACCACTCCTTTACAAACCAACCTTCCTCCTTCCCTTTCATCTGTTCATTTCAGAGCTCGGGCCTTGCAGTATTCAGCTTTTGCGTAAAGCTCTGAAAGATAAAGCACTGAAGAGCACTGGAAGTAAAAGTGAGGGAGGAAAGCTGTTTTCAGTATGCAGACCAATGGAAATGCCCAAATTCCTGATAGGAGAAAGTAAAATAGATTTCCATGATTCTTCCCAGTGCAACAGTCACAGACGTACTCAAAAAACAAACAAATAAAAAAAAGAGATACTATTTTTATAAAAAAATACATCTGATTCTAATCAAAGTATGTCTCTTGGTCGTTTTACTGAATTAGACCCCGATCCTACAGTTAGATCTATTCTGGATGCAGCTGACTGAGAATCACCTTACTCCCTCTGACACCAGGAGGCCTTTGCTGTTTGTAGAGTCTTTTCCTCTGTATATCCAGCTGCAGAGTTGATGTGTTGCCATGAAATGGTCCTCTTCTGCTTGAAGATGCCTTTCTGCAGGTAGAGTGAGCATTGCAAGGTGAGAGCAGTGCTGGAAAAAAGGCAGGACACTGCAGGCTGCCATGCGCTGTGGTGTTGTGCACGTGCTGATGGGCTGCAGGGATGGCTGTGGGGATGGGAAGCTCTTGACCGGAGGTGCCCTTACAGCTCTGTAAATCATCTGTTTGGGTAGCTGTGCTGGGCTCCACAGCATCCCTAGTGAGGCCATGGTTCAGTGATTGAAAGGAGAATCCTGTAGGGGAGAAACGAGCCGTGCAAGTGTAAGGGAGTTCACAGGAGAGCAGTGGTACCCAGGAGTACTCATATAATGGTCTGGGTAAAGCATGTGCCCTCCAGACAAAGCGGTTGTGTTGCTACCAAAGCTCCCTGTAGGCAAGGTCTATATGTGAATAAACCCCTTCAGCACCTCTGATTGCCTCTGTCTTCTTCCAAGCAAGAAGAAGGAGCAGTGCTGAGAGCCCAGCATGGATGTGTAAGCCCATACCAGTGAGTGTGGGTGCAAGAAGCAGGGGCATCCCAGCAGTGGCAGATATGCTCATGCCACAGCAAATCTGTGTTGCACTGGTGTTGTGGGCATCTTTGAGCAGGAATAGGCTGTTCTACCAGACAAATTGTATTTAAGGCAAAGAAGTTTTCAAAAGGCAAAACTTCATTTTTCAAACAATTCTGTGTAGCAGTGAGGAAGAGATGCTCTTCACTTCTACCTCTTCTCTCTGCATGTAATGTACGTGTACGTTGGCATATCTGTATACAAGCACAGCAAGCATGCTCTTCTGTAAAATAACAGGCATGCACATATCTGGACATGGGTATATGCACCCAGACTGGGGCCTTTGTACATTTGTGTTTACTGAGTGGGCTTAATACAGGGCAAAGTTCCCTTTGCTTTCTACTTCCTGACACTTCAGGGAGAAAAATGTCCTGCTGTAGCCTCGGCAAAATAACTGAGCTAATCACTTAAAGGAAAAAGAAGCAATATCCAGGATTGCTCCAGTTAAGGAATTAGCCTGCCTTGCTCTGCAATAGAGCTCTTCTCCCTCTCTCCCTGTCAGTCCTGTGGCACCCTCCCTGCTCCGTGTTTTAATTCTAGTCTCTAATCTCAGCCGCTCCTGTGATAAATTAATTGTAATGATAGAGGCCCCAGTTACGAGGTCTGCACCGTTTGCTTGTAATCTGAGCGACAGGTTTAGGGCCTGCTTTATTTAAGATGCGAGGGTAATTACATGGGAGTTAGCATATGCAGGCAGGGAGATATGATTCATTCTCCCAGCGACGGCCATGACACAGCTGTTTGTCGGATAAAATAGAGGAACCGTGTTGTTACAAAATGTTCCCCTTATTATACCTCATTAAAAACAAGGCTGCGATAAGTCAGACCTGGCAATGAATAAAATGTATTGCCCCCTGTAAAAGCTGATAGGAGAGAAAGAGGGTCTTCCAAGCAGCCTCAGGTCATTTATTTATTTTTTGTTCTCTTTCATGCTCCCTCTCCTTTCTTTCCCCCTGTTTTTCTGCCTTGCACTGGCTGCTGGAGAAAAGAAAAGCAGTGTTTTCTCTTGCTTTCTCTTCTTTCTTTTCTTCTTTCTTCCTTTCTTTGAACCTGCCTATGCCCTCCCCTTCTGGGAGCAATCGCTGATAAGGCAGAGTCGGGCCAACGGCAATTAGCAAAGCCTTTTGCAGGGAACAAAAGAGGAGATTTGTTCCCATCGGCCTAACACGAGTTGTGCCTCTTCACCTTGCCTGAATGCAACAGGCTGAGGGAGGTGGGAAGCTCCCTCTCCAGCCATGGGGGCCAGGGCATTCCCAGACAGGTTATTTAAAATAATAATAATAATTAAAAAAAAATAAAAATAATACAAAAATGTTCCTTTCAGGAGAGAAAACAATATTTTTCTTTCCCTTTCTTTTTAAATAACCCAAGAAGTGAAAAATGATTCTCTCCCCTTTTTCATCTACAGGAAAACAGTGGAAGTTTAAACAATAAAAGCCAAAAGTAGGGGAGAAGGCCACAAACGACTTCTGAGAGCCCCATCAGGGTGAGATGTATAGAAAGGGTCTCTCTGAACTGGCATGCTGGAGCAGATGCATAAATCCTTCGCCTCGGAGAGTGCTTGGGCGCGGGAGTTCAAAGGATGGCTTTCACCCTTTCACCAGTGTTTCTTCCTTTGCACACACTTTAAGCTGTCAGACTTTGCGGGTTGCAAGCATTCCTGCTTATTTATTTATTATTTTGTCACCCTGAGGATACAATGTTGACTTTTATTTATTTATTATTATTCCAGGGAAGATAGAGCAGTTTTAAAGTAGTAGGAGCAGTAAGAGGTCCTGCCTGCTCTTGGAGGACTGTCATTTGGGTGAGAGGCACCAACCAGCTCGAGCAAAGCTCCAGGCAGGCAGCTGTGGCCTTTTGGAGCTGTTTGTATGGGCTGCATTAAACCAAATGACGTGTGTCCTGGTTTTCCTAACAATTTTTCTGTAGTTGAACTCTGATCAATACGTTCAGCTGCCTCTTCTCAGGCCATTTGCTTCTCTCTTGCGTATGTTGCTCTTTTCTTCCCACAATAGCTGAGGTGAATGAATAAGGCTGATTGATAGATTGGCTAGTTTATTTTTAACTGAAGCTATTGAGGGAGTTTTATAAAAGCATCATATTTTCTCTCTGGATGGATATTTAAGTTATAAACACTGTAACATTTGACTAACAAGATATTGAGCTGCATTCAATTTAAAAATTAGATGCAGGATCTTAGAAATAACTTTCTGAAGTACCAGCAAATTAGTCACCTTTTGGGTTTGTTCCCTTGAGAATAGGTCCTGTTTGTAAAAATGTGTGTCTGGTTTGCATCCAAAACACCAGATCTGTACCAGGGAGAGGTTTAGATTGCGTATTAGGAATAATTTCTTCACAAAAAGGGCTGTCAAGAATTGGCACAGGCAGCCCAGGGAAATGGAGTCACCATTCTGGAGGTATTGAAAAGACATGTAGATGTGACACTTGGGAACATGGTGGACTTGGCAGTGCTGGGTTTACAGTTGAACTTGATGATATTAATGATCTTTTCCAATCTAAAAGATTCTATGATACTATGATTTTTGGAGGGGTCAGTCACTGCTCACCTGGGCCTCCCTGCTGTACCCAGGTCTTGTGTTGCCATGTGGCTGGTGTTGGGTGTTAGTGGGCTCAGAAGTGACAGGGATAGCGAAAGGCATTGTAATACCATGGGCTACCACCATGCGAGTAAACCAATTAGGGACTTAAGATGACAGAGCCAGTGTCCTGGGTAAAGAATATCAGATCCCAAGGCGTATCTGACTGTTTCCCAGTCCAAAGAGGCACAACACTGCCAGGTCTTGCCTCTAGTGGTCGTATTTTAGTGGAAAAATGGATTTCTGGGTTCAAGGCAGTAGCAGCTTATGGCAATAATGGCAGTAATGGTGTCATGGACCTGCTGGGCTTTACAAACCCATTTTAGCTTTGGGGAGATCAATGCTGTGCAGTTGTGAAGAGCTTGTCCTGTTTAAATCTTCTTGCTCCAAGGATATGGGATGTAAGGATGAGGAGATCTCTCAAGATAAAATGTCCCAGGCAGATGTGTCCACATGCAGGAATCTACAGCATTGCCACGGATGGCAATGGTGCTGCAAGTTTCAGGAGGAGACTAGTATATTTTGAAGGCTGATGTTGAGAGGCTGGGGAGAAATCAAGTGCAGCGTAGGCCACACTTGGACAGTTTTTCCCAAATCCCTGTGTTAATCACACTTCCCAGACTGGCTTGCTTGTTCCCTCACCTCATCTTCCCACTTCCATATTGATCCTCTGAACCAGTCCTCCTTTCTGAGTAGATCTTGTTTATAGGGATGTAATGAAGTGTCTGATTTCCAAATAAAATCCAAACCAAGCAGGAGTAATGGTTTGCAGGTTCAACCACTCCCACACTGGTAATTTACTAAAATAAAAACTTAATTAAGCCAGGCTCACTCAAAGGTTTTGCATAATTTAGTAGTCTGTCTTGGATAGCCAAGGAGCTGTACAGGCAGGGAGCTGAGTCAGAAGCTGGGGCTGTCATCCAGATCTGGAGTCAGAGCTGTTGGCGCTTTGTACACTTCTTTTCACTTGTAAGACCTCAGAGCAGCTTGAAGGAGTGAGCTGGAATCACTGCCTCCCTTTTACTGATGGGGAAAACAAGGTCCAGAGAAGAGCATCTCCTGTCCAGGCTCTGCTGGGAGCAGTAGTAGAGGAGAACCTGATGTCTGCACTCCCTCATCACTGTTTATGCATCATATTACAGAATCATAGAATCATAGAGTATCAGCCGTTCTCAAGATCTTTTAAAATGGATTATACACAGTAGCAGCATCTGAACAAGGACATGTCTCTGCTGAAGGATGAAACTTCCATTTTAAGGACACATGTTGGTGGAGTATGCCACCTTTGAGAACAAGACTGCTTAGTGTCACTTAGGGATGACACCTTGAGAGTGCATGCAGCCAGGTCATTGTGATGGTACCCATATGACTTGCTGCTATGGATTAGGGCTCCTTTTCAGGAGAGCACGGGGTAGGGAGGAGAGTTGCTTCCAAAGATCTTTTGGAAGATCAAGGATCTTCAAAGGGAAAAGGAAAAATGGAAGGAGAAATGGAAAGGAAAAATGGAAAGGCTCGAGGTGTCGTAACGGAGCAGCAGCAGAGGTCCTGGGGAGCATGTAGGAGCGTAGATGGAATCGATGGGCTGCTGTCACTGTGTGTTAGGCTGTGCTGTCTCCCCCCCAAAAAAAGATGCCCTGCAAGAGCCTGCTGTTGAACTGGGAAGAAATCAAGGAATCTTTGTACCCACAGCTACTTGGTCTCTTTTCTTTATTCTATAAAGGAAAGGGACAAGTTTTATCACTGGATGCTCTGCTGCCTCTGAGAAATCTCTGGAGAGACCTGGTGGTAGAAATGCCAAATCCTCTTTCTGCTCCTGGGAAATGGCATTGCTACAAGCACCACTGTGGGAGGTTTAGCAGAAAATCGGGTGGCTGATGTCTGAAACCATGGCTTAGTGCCGTTTTGCTCTTCTGGGTACAGGTACCCTGCTGCATCAGACACCCCAAAGCACCCATATGGAGAAGTTTGAACATTAAAATCTATCTATCTCCATTGTCCCACTGGCCACATGGGGACAGCTGACGGGGACTGCCCAGGTGGGTCAGCACCATGAGGTTTTGAAGCCCAACAGGGCAGTAGGAGTGTTGCTGCCCTTCTAAAGCCTCTGAGAGACACTGCTTTAGCTGCAATGGGTGGATGAGCTCGTGCAGCTGGCTTCCTACACAATCAGGCATGAGTGGGGCTTACAGAGAAGACATATCTCCTCTGTGAGGGGAACACAGCACTAGGGAGAGCATTTGAGAGGGAAACAGAGCAACTGTTTAGCTGAAGATGCGTAGAAGGGAGCTCACCTCAAAATAAGGACTCTGAAGCATCTCCCTCAAAGGGAGGGGAGCTCCAGGACTCAATGTCTGGATCATCCGCACTGAATGAGACCCCCAGCACTGGCATGGAGGGGTGGGACATCAGCTACTTGTGAGGTTAAGGTTCACCCAGAAGATGGTGGCTCAAGAGAAGGGGGGACAGCAACAAAAGCTGGTGTGTGTGTGTATAAAGCCAAAGGCCAGCTCTCCCCTCCCCCTCACCCCATAGAAATCCACGGGTGGCTGGAGAGGCAGGTGAGTAAATCACGCCGGCGGGCTCCATCACCGCCGGGCTCTTCTTTGTGCGCCGCACAAAGGCGGCGAGGGTTTGGGTTTCGGTGCGTGCGGGTGTGTTTTGGCGCGCAGGGGGGACCCCCCCGGCCGAGGGCGAGCAGCGGCCGGGAGCGGGGAGCAGGGCCCCCGCGGGGCTGGGTGCCCCTTGTCGCTGGCCCGAACCTGCCCCGGCCAGACAATGCGGAGGGTGGGCTGGGGGAGGCTTTTGTCTCCCTGTTTTATACACTCTCTTTTCAAGGTGGGGAGGAGGGAGCGGGGCTGAAAAAGTTTTTGAATTTCAATCAGGTTTGGCTTTGAAAGCCTTTGGCTTTTGTTGCGGGGAGAGGAGGGGAGGTTTACATTTCAGCTGAGCCTGGTGGATGGGCGCTGGGGAGGCGAGGGGGAGGCGAGGGGGGCAGTCACTTTAATGACAT
>JANHGB010042360.1:10730-81224 GCA_026283785.1 Coracopsis vasa
TGTAATGGAGCAGATCTTACAGGGAGCAGCTGCCTCTGCCCCCGTGCCTGCCTGCCCTGTGCTCCGCTTTATAACCTCGGGGTGAAAAGGGGGCATGGGGTGCCCAGTACCCCCCGAGATGCAGGGCTTGAGTCTGCTCTTCAAGTGCAGTGCACCGTGGCACAGGCTTGCCTGGCCGGACGCTGCAGCGCCCTCGGTTGAGTGCCATGCAATTTCCAATCTTGCAGCACTGTGACGGGGTGAGGGCAGCACACTGCGACCTCTATGAGCTGGTTCATCTCCCTCTGTACCCTGCTCACCCGCTTCCCGCTGCAGAGGCAAGAGGGGATTACCCTCTCTGCATGGCCAGCCTTGGCCAGGGAGAGGTCTTGAGGAAAGAAGCATCACTCATTCCAGCTTGTCATCGTCTCCAGTAATGTGTCCTTGCACATTGTGATACTGAGGGGTTCTTGTCCCCCATCTGCCTGGTGGTAGGGAGGTCCGGTACCAGCTTCCATGATTGTGTCAGACGGTGCAGATGGCCCTTCCTCTTTTGTGTGTGGACACATTTGACTCTCCCATTCAGCTGCAGGAGAGCTTATTTTCCTTTGTTTTGAGTAGACTTAAGAGAAACACAAACCCGCACTTCCAAGAGCAGATCTCAGCTCTCCTAACATGGGCCATTCAGATGCACTGTTTTGATATTAGAAATCAAACATTGCACTCTTCTTCTGGTTGCTGAGGTTCTTTGTGGGACAGACTTGGAGTAAAAAATGTGGAAGAGCTCATGGGAAGAGAAAGAATATAGTTTCACATTATTATTTTCCATTTTCGAGGCAAATTCTGGATTCTAGGCCATAGGTCCTGATTCTCAGGTCATAGAAAGAGCAGACCATTCCTAAAGAAAATAAAACCAACAACCTCTGGGTTTTGATCAGAAGTATTTTACATCCCAGAGGTGTGTGTGCTGTCAGACCAGTGTGCCCTTGGAAATGAATTAAGTTCTTCTTGTGCATCCTTCCGAAGCAGATGAGCAAGGAGATGAGAAGGTGACAGGAGCAGGTCTTAGGTCTTATAAATGAAGATGGCTCCTATTCTACAAATATAAAGAACCCTTCTCCATTCTTCAAAAGTCAGAAGATCCAGAACTTCAGTCCTGCGCCAGGGGAACACCTTTCCCCAGGCCTTATTTCAATGTAATTTGGGAGGAATTTCCACACAAAAAGCGGTTTGAAATGAGTCTCATTTCAGCCTGAATTTTTCTTTTAAAGTTGAGTCTATTAACAAATATGGGCAGCCAAATGAAACCCCAGGGGAGAAGAGCCAAGGAGAGCTCACCAGCAGCATGCCAGGGGATGTGCAAAGGCATAGTCTGTGTGGGGTGAGATGTGGGTGAGGTGCTTCTCTCTTCCCATATTGTGTTTGGGTATTTTTAAGAAGACTTTAGCTTTGCCCCTGAACAGTTCTTACTAGGAAAAATGCACAATATAAATCACATGTATTAGAGCAGTCTTCTCATATGCTTTTTCTACCTGGTGTGGGGCTTTCTTCGTCTTTAAAACAGTACCGAAATTCATATTGATTAACTTGAGGGATATAAAGTGGCTTCTCAGAGTCCCTGTGATGCTTGGCACAGAAGACCATGATATAATTTTTCCTGCTTTCAATCCCTGATGTGAGCCCTGGTATTGAGGTATCTGTGTTTACCATGTCCATACTGAGCTGTAACGGTCTGGTATAGAAATCGGTGTAGGGGGATAAGAAAGACTTACCATCCCTTTCAGGAACTTCACCATAACCCAAGGACATGCCTGCAAAGAAAACAGTGGCATTGCTACATTGGGCTGGCATTGCCAACAGCTCCAGGTGCTATGTATTCCTCATCATTAGAAACTCTGGAAATGACCTGAGGTTCATAGATAGTGTATGGTGTCCTGCTTTCCATCCATGTGTCCATCACCACCTGTAGAACCACAAGATGAAGGGTAGGAGCTGCTCTACCACTGCAGGGCAAGTCCACTGGGGTGCTGACACAAGACTGATGTGAGTCTGAGTGTGAAGGAGGTGCCCAGGCTGCTGAGGGTGGTCAGGGTGCAATGGGCAAACCCACTTGAACCCAGAGGATGATGGATCATTGCTCAGAAAAGGGAGATTGCCAAGAGAAGGAGGGATTCAAAAGAGCAACAGGTTTGGGGGAAAGCAGCTAGAACTTGAAAACAGAGAGATTGAGAATGTTCATATACGAAACCAGCCAGAAGATGTTTGAGGGCAGATGCTGGCTCCTGGCTGGGCTGTGATGATGTGGTGCTGAGAGGTGGAGGCCAAGGAGGATATATTCTCTTTGTTTGTACATTAACCTGAACCACGGCTGTGGAAACTCCTGCCGTGACCCATATTTATATGCATAATTTACTTTTATCTATTTACCTTTCAATTTAAAAGACATGGGAGTGGATGCCTCCTTGTAGGGGACTCACTTCTGGCCTCAGTTATGTCCTGCAAGCCTGTCACAGCTCCCGATTCCAGCAGCATTACTCCAGGATTTACACCAGCACGGCAGAGGTCAGAATCTGTCCCTGCCACCCCTCCTTCTTCTGATAGGAATCTTTTTGGTTTGTGGCTTGCCCATGAGTCCCACGCAACGCTGTTCAGCTTTTCTCTTCTCTGACAAAAACCCCACAATCTGATTTTTACCCTCTGACCGATGCCAGGGCCTGAGGTGCCACCCCAAAATATAAAAGCATCCTCCCTTCCCCAGGTCCAGAGAAGTTGTTTTGCTCTGGCTCCTGCAGCGCAGGTTAAGCCAGTGCCAGCTCTGGTCTCGGGAGATTCCCTGCAACCCCCACTTGCCTCGCTCCGTCGCCGGCAGCTTTTTCATTATTTATTTAATGTCTTGTACCGTAAATAATGGTGACTTTATGGTTATTAGGAACGGGTTAAGGTACATGCGGGCAGCACCAGGCTGCCTTCAAAAGGAACAGGCCCGGCATAAAATGTTGCGATAATTGCTTTACTGCTGAGTGCTTGGTCTTTATTTTGTGTCCGATTTGTCTCTTAAGCCAGCGTAACATTCTCCCCGCTGCAGGAGAATGCAGAGAGCAAATTGAAGGTCTGAGCGTGAACAATGCAACATGGTGCACTGCTGGGTTTTTCTTTTCTTTCCTCTTTCTTCGTTCCTCTCTCGACCTCCCTCCAGTCATCCCTGCTCCCCCTCCCCCTCCAGCCTCCTCTCCCTCTCGGCCGCTCTGGCTCTTCCACCTCTCGGCACCCTGTTTATGGCAGGTGAGATGGGAGGTGGGAAGCAGGCAGGTCCTCTTCAAAAGCAAAGAAAAAGATATATAACGGTGGAAAGTACCTTCTTAGGTGAAGCCAGGCATGTGCTTCAGCCTGAAATCCCAAGCACATGTCCCAGCCCAAGGATAATGATGGTGTTAACGATACCTACACACACAGCAGCTAAGGATGCTCATGGGTGCCAGGCAGCGGAATGGCTCCTGCCCATGCACTGCACGTGCCAAGGAGGAAGCAGCAGGAGGCAGGTGTGCTTTTAAAACACAGCTCCCAAGGTGCCGGGGCCTGGGGAGTGTTTGTGTCGTCTTCCCGTACACGATAATTACCTTGTTAGGAGTAATTAAACGTGGATTTGTGATCTCTCTAAGGTGGAGCTTCCCTTTCCCTCCTCTTAATCATGAAAGGCAGCTGCAGTTGCACTGCAGACAATGGGAGCATCCTGGAGCAGGGCGGCTGTGGTGGGTGCATCAGTCATCCCAGGGCACTGGTAGTTGACCCGGCTCTTTTCCCACCCATACGCTCCTCCTGGTGTGAAACCATCTGAATGGCTTTCTTTTGAGATTTATTTTTGGCAAAGGGGGTACAGCAGAGTGCCAGCCTGGTTCCCATGTGGCGCTGCACAGTGCTGCTCCTCTGACCTTGATAAAGCTGCTCGGTTTTCTTGGACCTCAGTTTTCTGGGCTGTGAAATGGCACCATTGCCCCCAGTTTGCCTGATTAGAAGTTTCCATTTAATAACTATTCAGAAGGTACTATACACCAGAGGGACACAGATCTGCCTCTCCTCTGTTCAGAGGTGGGTGGAAACAAAGGTTGTGGTTTCTCATCTAACCAGTTTCTCTGATTGTAGAAAATGATTGGCATGGCTCTGTGGACTCCTTTGGAGTGCCTGGGTCTCCAGCCTTCTCTGGCTGGAAAGTCAGATGTTTCCTGGTTGTGCAGTATGTGCTGGCACGATGCGATGTGGTGATGGGGAGCTGGCCTGCTGCAGCGCAGGTGAACAGCCCTGTCTCCATGCCTTGCTAACAGTTTAGGGGGCAAGGCAATATTTTGTTTACTAGGAGGAAACAGAGAAAGGGGATTTGATTGTGAAGGAGCCCACAGCCTTCTCCTGGATGCCCAGCCAGGAGTCTTCTGAGATGTTCAGGATCTCTTTCATTGGAGAACAGATCTTTGTGGTGCGGTTTTTCCACTCCTCATCCACCTGGCATAGAAAATGCACCAGAAAACTTTCCTCAGACAGATGTCATCTTTGAAAAAGCTTTGGTTTGAATTCTGCTCAGGAGTTAAGATCTGGCTGCTACCCCAAGTGCAACGGCTACCCGGCTGAGGAGTTAATATGTGTAAGAATGAAACGTTTTGCTTTGCCCCCTCTTCCTGTCTTAGCTAGATACACGATGCTTACCAGGAATTAAAACTGAGAGATTTTACCTTCCCTGGGCCTCTGGAAAACAGCTTGTTTAGTAGAGCAAATTATTACACAAAAGAAGTTTGGGGTTTTTTTCTTTGCAAGGATCTAGGAGTTGTTTCAATCAGAAAGTGCTAATCATCAATTTAAGCTTAAGAATCAATGGGTTGTAGCCGTGGCAAAAGCGAAATCAATGCTGAAAATCTGACCCACAGATAGGTTTGGTCCCCTTTCTCACACTCCCCACCTGCCTCCTTTCCCCCTCCCCTTGTCCCCCACAGCAGCGACCGAGTAATTAATAAGGCATAAGGGGAAATACGAATGAATTGGGCTGAGCAAGAGAAGGAAGAGCAGGAGGAAGGATTTGTTCTCTGTATCTGAACAGCTTTAATTAGCTGTTTCTTAGTCTCTTTGGTTTGGTTGCTTGTTAGGGTAATCCAGTTAAAGAGGCTGCCTTTCATCTCCGTTAGACTTTTCCCAGCAGAGAGGGATGGGTGAGCTGCGCTGGAGCACGGGGTGGTGTGGCGGGTGGGAGCCGAGGCCACCCCAAACCCCAAATGCGATTGTTCCTACAGGGCTGCCGCCTTTAAAAACAACTAAAATAACCCAGCTCCGGTGCAGCCCTCTAGCTAGCCACGAAAGTCAGCGGTAAAATGGCCAATGTGCTTCTCTGGGCTTAATGTGTCCTGTTTTCTGACCCCGAAACGTTTTCTTTATGAAAGGATCAAGTTGGGAGCATTGTCCCAGCGCCTTGAAAAGAGCTGCACAGAATGCTCTTTTGTGTTAAGTTGCCTTTTTTTTTCCCTTCTTTTTTTTTTCTGAGCCACTGCCTGCTGTGTTTTTTTCCTCCCCCTCCCTTCTGCACGCTGGGGGGAGAGGCTGGGACGGACAGTGATACAGACAGAGACTGTCTTGATGAACCATCTGTGCCACAGTGTAATCCAGTGGAGCTGAAAAATTAAACAGCATTTTCAATTAACTTTCTCTTTCTGTCTCTTTTTTCTTCTTCTTCTTCTTCTTCTTGGGGAGAAGTTTTAGTTTAACCCCTTGGAAGCCATTGGGATGGGGAAGGTATTGGATGCAGGAGCAGTGTGGGCAGGGCATGTGTAAAAGCACACACCTGGAAGCAGGACTGTGTCCGTGAAGCTCAGTATCCTGTCTGGGGCAAGAGATGCTGCCTGAGTTAGGGGATGGTTCAGAAAGGCATGTAATTTTGGAATAAATAGGTCACAAGGGAACTTTTCTTACTCAGCTGAAAGAGTGTGTGCTCCTTTAAAAAATGACAATGGCAGGTTCTGTTTGCTCTGGTTGATATGACCTGGGATGTTTTCATTATCCTGTTTAAGTGGGTTTTTTTCTCTCTCTGATTGTAGCCTCAGCGCTATCTTGTGGCAAGGAGTCCCAGGGGTTAACTCTGCATTGTCTATATCTATTGCCTTTTTATCAGTTGAAAGGTTTTTTTGCCATTCATCTTCACGTCTTTATTTAATTTCCTTCTTCCTTTACCCATGGAAAGGCGTAGGAGGTATTACTTTATTAAAACTACTCCTGTTCCACTCCCTGTTCTGTATATGTCTTTTGTGACCATTTTTATTTGTCCTCTACAGAAAAGGTATTTTCATTCTCTTTGGGAAAAAGGTTGCTTCTGATCTCAGATGGAGACTATGGTTTATGTGCGTTCTCCTGTTTGCAGCAGAGGTGTGGAGTCTGGCCTGGGATTCAGCATCCCTGCTGTGTCTCCTGGGTTGTGGTTACTGTGGCTTTTGGGGGAGAACCCTGCCTTTTTCCCTTTGATGACTTTAGCTGTCCTAGGTGCTCACCTGGGAGCTCCTCTGTCAAAAGCTTTTAGGAAGCCCCAAAAACTTGCCAGGATCAGTCACTGAGCTGAAGCACTCGGACAATTCCCACAGGGAAGAGAGTATTTGTCTTTGCAGGAGGCTCCCTGCATGGGATGTGTTAAATCGTGGCCACCTGAAAACAGCCTGTAATTCTGGAGCTGTTTCCAGTGATTTGCCTGACACTGAAGCAGAGCTTTGCTGGTCTGTAATCCTCACGGCCATCTTTCAGCCTCTTTGAGAAACATTACCAGTGTTTTGCCCTCCAGTCCTCTGGCTTAGCAGTTGCAATAATCCTTGTACTATTTCGCTCTTATAAGCTCCTTTTACAGCTGTAAGACTCCCAGTACTTCACAAGGGAGATGAACCTTGTTAGTACTTTATTTTGAAGGAGAAATGAAGCATGAGGAAGCAAAGAGACTCACCAGAGGTATCACCAGGTGACCAGCATCACAGCCGAGTCTGGTCCATGAGCTGGAAATCCAGGCTGTTCCTTGTTTCTAGGGAAGTTTTGCTGCTGGTGTTGAGGACATCCAGCCCTGGCATTCCCCCATCCCCTCACTTGTGTCTCCCCTGGGCCTGGGAACTTGAATTCTTGTAACTTATGTGCTATGCACACACATGGGCAGAGGCACCCAGGCTCTTGCTCCTCCAGGTCATCTTTTGCCTCCTCCCTCAAGCACTTCAGCAACCTCTCTGAGCTCTCCCAGCTTCACAGCCTTGTCTTCCGCAGTCTTCCCCATCAGTAAGCTCTCTTCTCCCACACTTTCAGCACAGCAGCAGCAACTTTTCCCCAGAGAAAGACCCACAAGGATGGCCTCGTGCCTGTTTCCCCTCCCAGTGCTCATACTGGGGCATGGAGCTGGGTCAGTTGGAAACCAGGAAGTGAAGACCTTTGCTTCCCATGACAGCAAATCCCTGAACCCAGGCTGCTCTGCCCCACTCTGTGGAAGCTGGGAGAAGCGGGATGTGGGGACAGCAGAGCCACAGCTTCACTGCAGCTTTTGCATCTCTACTTCAGACCTGTTTCACACATCTGCAAAGAAAATTACTCCGGAGCCAGTGCTCCCAATCTGCTGACTTCTGCAGCCAGGAAGGGAGGCCACTGGGGCACATGGGTCTCTCCAAACCCTACACTGCAGCTGGAGCTTGTCCCTTCTCAGGCTGGCAGACAAGCAGGGAGAGTTACCCCTTGCAGCAGCATCCCAGTGCCCGCTTGTCCTGCGTTGGCTGTATTCCCCCCATCAGAGCAGCCTGTGGGTCTCCTCCTCCACGCGGGCAGCCTCCCAGTTACCAGGGGCTGCTGCTGGCATGACAGGGTGGAAGAATACTCAGCAAATTGCTTTGCTGCACATCTTAAAGCAGCCCTTGATTTGATTTAAACAAAAACAAAAGGGGGCTTGGTGGAAAGCGGGGCGATTGGCGGGCGCTGGCTCTCTTCTGTGTCTTGCACAGGCTCGCATAAGTGACAGCTCAGTGGGCCGCTGTTGAGCGCTTTCATTGCACTGGCTCAGCCTTTCGCTGGGGAAAGCCAAAGTGTCTGTCACTGTGTCCCTCCCCGGCCCCCCCACGCCTTTTCTTTTGCTTTTCCCTTTCTTTCCCTCCCTCTCTCTGCAGAGGAATGGGCGAGACCTTTGCATTCAAAGGGAGGATGGCTCTGTGAGGTCTCACTGAGGGTGGAAATCACTTTAGCAGAGATGATGTTTCTTTGTTTAGGGGCAAATTGTGCCCTTCTCTGCTGCTCCTGAGTTGCCAGATGCTGTCATCTGCAGGGGGTCCCCAGAGAGGGGTGCGGGAGCCACGAGGGGAGAGGAAGGATTCTAGTTTGGGAGGAGAGCTGCTGGTTTTAGCACTTTTCAGTGGGAGGCAGGGATACAAGCAGGAACAGAGAAAGGTTTGGAAGATTTGTAGTCAGTGTCTGGGGAACTGCATGTGAGCAAAGGCCCAGGGAAGAAGTGCAGCTGAGTGGAAAGGACGTGTTCCTTCCTCACATTGTGGGGCCATAAGCTCCATGCAGTTGCTGAGCAGTGACTTTCCCTGATGCTTTGGTCTGAGTTACTGCTGTTATTTGATACTGCATCATGTTCCCATGCTGCTTCCACCTCCAGTCTTGACCAAAATGGAGCCCTAGGACTGAATTAACTGGCACCAAGGGAGATGGATCAGGTATTCCATTTCAATGTCTCTAGTTTTTCATTTTATTGAAGCTGTTCTGACCATATCCAGCTCTCACAGCAAGCTGGGGTAGATCCATCCCTTGGCTTTCACATGAACCTTGCACAAAACGCGGGATAGCGGGATCAAGAAAAAGCAGTGAACAGTGTCAAGGAAGACACAGGATGCTTGGACATCTGGCGATGGGTGCAATGGGTCTTGGCCAGCTGTGGCTGAGTGAGAATGTGTTTGGGATGATACAGTCTCCTGGGCCCATGGACTGAGGCTGCTCTCATTTTGACAAGTGAGGAGCTTCTTCAAGCTCCTGTCCCTAATCATCCCTCAGGAGCTGTCTGACACCTTTGCTGAGCTCCACTCCCACATGTATTCATTGGTGGGTCTTGGTAGGTCTTGTTCCTGCGGACTTAGAGCATGGTCTTCTCAGCCTTCTGCAGCTAGTTGTCCTTCCTGGGCATGATCCTGAAGTCTTTGCCTTGACAGCAGCAGACATCAGGTCCAGGTGTGTCCAAGGATGCTCTTGGATCACTTCCAGGCTCAGTCCCAGCACTATGGGTGAAAAGACTGGTTGATATGTGAAAACAGACAGGGTGGTTGCTTTAGCAGCAGATCGTTGTAGCTCCCAGCACAAGGAGTCTGATGTAGAACATGCATTTCGGCATGTGTGCTGCTCCCAGGAATCATTCTCTGGTTTTGTATTCCCAGTAGCTTACCACAGCTCTGCTTTGGCAGGGGAGAAGGGAAGCAAATATCTCCCCAGTGAGGGATAAGGAGAGCAACTCATTTGGGTGATCCTGTGGAGTCCTGCCAGCCCTGGTTTCATACGCCTCGGCTGTGTTGAACTCTTTCTCGAGGTCCTTTTGGCAACCTCACAGTTAAAAACTTTACCAGTTTCTTTCTCTCTCTTTTTCCCTTCCTTCTTTTTCAGAGTTGACAGGGGCAAAATAAAGGCTTTATTTTTTTTAAACAATTTTGTTCCTTCTGGGAGTGATGGAGCGAGAGTGAGTGAAGATTATAGCTCTGTGTGCCGAAGACCTTCATAATGGGGGGAGAAGCAGTGACATAATGGGAACCTAATGGCAGTAATTGGCCCTGGTTTTGACAGGGCCTATATCACAGCTCAGGAAAAAAAGAGATGTTTAAAGTAAAAATTTACACAAAATTATACGGTTTGGGGGGTGAAAACGGCTGTTTGGTTTTTATCTCTCTTTTTTTCCCATTCCTCTGGGGACATTGCCTCGCACTGTGTTTGTGTCTCTGTGTGTTTTCATGTCCATCACTTAATCAAAGTCAGAATGCGGGTCCCTGAACAAGAGAGACCAGGGTTTTAAAGCTCCAGGTCAGATGCTGAAAGCCAACACTGCGGAAGTCTCCTTCAGAAGAGGTGGGATGTGGGGTCCCCACTGAGGCTCAGCTGTGCCAAGGCTGGTGGCACGGGAAAGTGAGGAGCACGGAGGGGAGCAGAAGCCAGAGCAGCAAAGAGGGGCTGTGGGCAGGGGTATCTGTTCCTGCTTGCTGTCCACATCCATCTGAGTGAGATCCCTTCTACCCTTCTCCATCTCCCCTTGTAGGGGCTGTAAGAGCCCGTGCATGGAGAGGACAGTGAAAGGGATGCATGTCCATCAAGCCAAGGAAGGGGCGGCCCTGTGTCTTCAGGCTGCACCGCCGTCCCCTTAGCCCTCAACACACTATGTTTAACATTTGCTCTGGTACTCAGAGAGCAGAGGTCCACAATATCTTACCTATTATTGGACTCTATGAACTTCCTTCTTTGAATGTAGCCACAGCTCCCTCAGGCTTAGTCAGCTCCCAGGATCTCTTTCTGCTGAGCTCCAGATCATCTCTGCCTCTGTCAAACACTGCAGTCCCAGGGGACAATGTCCTTTCTTCAACACAGCCACATCAGCATCAGCTAGAGTAAAATCTCTGATTCTTTTGCAGGCATGAACCACACTGCATGGTTTGTGTTGCCTATCACGGTGCACGCTGAGGTCCAGCTTGACGTCCCCTACCATCACCTAGGTCTTGCCTGCTGCTGCTGCTTGCCTTGCACATTTTCTTGCTCCATATGTATCAGTCAGCTTGTTTTCCCTTGGAATAACAGTGCGTGCTAATGAAAGCCTGTATACTGTAAGATTGCACTCCATAGGCCTTTAGCCAGAAAGCAGCCACAGGGCTGGAGGTGTGACTGCAAACAGAAGCTTGGAAGCACAACAGCATGAGCATTTGCGAGTGTTTGTGCAATTTTACATACACTGCTTGGATTGGGGACTTAAACTTGTTCAAGACCCTGCAAGAGCCCTCAAAAAGTGTGTGCTTATAGTGGTGTAAGCATGTTTATCATATGCATGGTGCTGACATCTCAGTGACAAATTGCATCACTGCAATCTGGGTCACAAAGCTATTCTAGAGATACTTAGATGTTTCTAGAGTGCACTGAGTCTTTAAGCTGGATTTAGCACAAAGGGCTTCTGGCCTCATGGACAGAAAGGTGTTGAACTGGGATGTTTGTCTGTGTGCTGGTTTGCTGGTTGTAAAGGTCCTGATTCTTTCAGTCTCCTGACACTAGGACCTTCAAGTGTGTTTAGTAAATAAGCTCAAGGCTCACAATGGCCACCACCCAGTAGAAGTTGGGCAATATTCTTCAAGGACTGACCCCAAGGGGGCAGCCTGGATGCACAGCATGTACAGCTATCCCATGGGAACAGCCAAAGGAGGCTTGTACAGATGTCTTGCCCCCATTCTGACCAAAACGAAACCAGCAGATTTGCAGTAGTACAGTTTGAAAGAGACAAGGAGCTTAAAGTGGAATCTCTCAGTGAAAATGCCTGAGGGCTGTTGTTACACCTCTGTGTTAAGGGATCAATAGTCATTTGGACCAGATTGAGCAGAGCAATGACTAATCTCAGCATACACAATTCCCTGTGTAACTGGGTTGGAAGTGGTGTGCCATGGTATGGGAGGGTAACCTGGACTCACTGGGTGCATAGTGAATTTGCAGACCCCGGGTGGCCCAGTCTGGTGTGATGATTTAGGAATAAACAAGCACATCAAAGCTACAAGCGGTTGTCTGTTCTTCAACCTAGGCAGTTGAGAGTCACAACACAGAAGCTCTGTGCTCATCCACCAAACCCACACAGATCACCTGCTGCTGTAGTCTGCCTGGAGAGAGCCTTCCTTTAGCTTCTGCAGCCATCTCAGCCCCCCACATCTCCCAGGAGGCACAAAGAATATGTTTAACTCCAGTTTAGTGTTGGGATTGCAAAGTCCCAGTGCCTGTGCTGCTGGATGTGGGGAAGGGAAGTCCTTTTAACACTAACGGCTGAGGATAGCCATAACTCTTCCCTGCGGTTGCTTTGCTTTACTCTGGGGTGCCTCTCTGCCCACCCCACTGTCAAGCTCATTTGTGTGTGTGTGAATGTGTGTGTTTGTGCACATGCACCTGACTGACCTTAAACAAGTGTGCAAAACTCGTTTGCCTTCCTAGCTCAAAGGCAGCAGAGCTGCTGCAGACCTTGGGGGCAGGGGGAAGGCAACATCTGTTCAAAACCAAACAGTGCCTCCTGCTAAATGGCCTAGAAAGCTCCTGCGAGCGGGGTCCTGGGTGGAGACTCCAACGCTGGGAATGTTTTGTCTGGAGGAGCTGGGATCGGAGGTGGGTGTCCGTGGGGGCTCCCACATCCTGAGAATGAGCCACATCTGGGGAAGTCATTTGGCTGGTGCTGATGATTCCCCAAGCGCTCTTGGCTTTAATGACTCGTGATGCCGCAAGAAGTGGCCCTATAATGGCCATTCCATGCTTGGCCAAGGGGCGCATGCTCTGCCCCCACACCGGTGTGTGTTCTCATTCCCACAGGGGACCAGCACCTTCTGCTCCCCAACTGCCCCAGGCAGGGACACCTGGAGACCTCAGAGCCTTTGGGAAGGGTCTGGGGGATTTGCAGGTTGCAGTAAGGTGTGCTTTTGGTGGCCATCCAGGTGTTTGTTCTGGCTCTGCTGTTCCCATCATCAGTACTGGGCCAGGGTAAATTCTCCCTCCATGAGGTGGGTTCAGAGGTGCTGACTAAGCTGGGCTGTGGATGCAGACCCAGGAGTGCAAGTCTGAGCTTGGACCTGCTGCTTGTGATGGGAAGGAGAAGGGGAGCACCCTGACCCTGGAGCAACAGTCCTGGCTATTTCACTGCTTGGGAGCTGAATTTTCAGTGAGGATGCTGTATTGCATTGCCTATAGGAGAGGTGGCCAAGCCCCAGGACACCAGTGCTGGGATTGCCTGCTGGAATTCACATGGGACCAAGCACCCCCAGGCATGGCCACGCACCCACAACCCTTCTTATTGTGCAGCTGAGAGGCAGTGAAGGCATTTGTCCCCCTTGTCCCTGCCAAACTGCCATAGCTTGCCATTCAGAAAGGTCCCTGCTTTGGACCTTGCACCCTTCACACAGCTTGTAGAGACCCAGGCTGTCCTGTCAGCCCAGCATCTGGCCAGGCATGACCCTTTGGCTTTTAGCTTTGTTCAGAAAGGTGAGCTGTTAAGGGTCTTGTCTTGCTGGGAAGCAAGCTAGCAATCTGTTTATAATCCAGCACCTTCCCTGCAACAGTGAGTGCAGCTCAGTACTCCAGCAGGAGTTTAAGTAACATGCAGCTGACAGTTTGGTTAACTCCCCTCCAGCACTTGTCATTAGTAGACCTTAGTTTGAATCCCATGGCTGCATGGCAAATCTAAGGCAAAGTTGCCTTGACTAAAAGTTGCCTCCTGCTGATTTGGTGGTGTCCAGTAACCAGGGTGCTCTTGCGGCTTTTTGACTGTCCAAGTACCATCATTAATCCTCCACAGGAGGGTTTTGATGGGTCTCAGCCTAGTTTCTGATGGAGCATACACATAGTGGCTGGGATTCTGCTCTCCCTCCTGTTGTCAGCCTTGGCACAGAAGTTGAAGCCCAAGAGGGGCTAGAAAGAATGAAGCTGGTACCATGTAAAGCATGTATCCTGGCTCTCCTGCAGCCTCTGAGGCTGCTGCTGACCCTGCCAGGTATGTGAGGCTGGCAGTGGGCTAACCTGCCACACTGCTTCAGTCTCTCAATGCCAGATAGGAAAGGACCATAGCTGAGTACCAACAAGTTATTTTGTCTGCAGAAAACAATGTTCTCCAGGCTCCAGCTGCAGTGAAGAGGCATGGAAAGATGGAGTCATTGCCTAGTGGCTCCTCTGATACCTCCATGGCCTTTCTCCTTGGTTGTGCTGGTTTGAGGGTCTGCTGCAGCCTGCTCTCAGCTTTGCTGTCTTGGTAGTCTCCAGATCTGTTTCTGGAAGACAGACCTGACACTGTTGACCGTCTCCCTTTTCCACCCTTCCTGTCCCTTGTGTGGGTCGCCTTCCTTTGGTGAATTCTCTTGATGCTCTCCTGCTTCCCATCCAGACCCTGGTGGAAGATTCTTTTTCACGCCAAACCAAATGCAAAGCCCATGACAGCAACAGCAATGAGATTCACGTATGGATTCAGGCTGCTCACGGGGCCCGGTTCCTGCTCAGCTCCCGGTCGCAGCATCCGGTACCCCATCCTGGCAGGATCCTGTCCGCCGTGCCCGTGGGGAGCAGGGAATTCCCTCCCCCTGCCCGCCTTGCAGCGAGCGCTCATAAAGCCGCAGGTGTGGGATGTTTGTTATTTAGTCTACAGCCTGGTATGTGACAGTTTCTTTTCTACTCGGAGTGGTTTCAGATAATTAGTACATTATGATTCCCCCACCTTGAGTGGGGGAGAGAGGAGGGGGCAGCCCACCCTCAGACTACTTGTAATTTCACATCCTGTGTTTTATGGACCCGAACTGTTTGGGGCGGGGAGTTGGATGGTGGGGGGATCAGAGGGCAAACAGCGAGTCCTTCCCCCACCTTCACCATCAACCAAACCCTGGGGTTGTTAGGGTGGCCAAATGTTATTTTGCAGAGTTGCAACCAACTTAATTCAGAGATGTTTGCCTTTTTTTTAACTCTTTTCTTTTTTTTTCCCTTGCAAGGTTTGAATGCCTTAAAAAGGGAAGAATGAAAAACAAGATGCTCTTTCTCCCGGCCTGTCCATGCTCCCCTCTCCCTTTTTATTACACGCTTATCGCTTCTTTCCCTCCTGCTTTTGAAATTGATTTCCTTTCCTTTCTCCCCTATTCAGGGCCTAAACGCTGAATGTTCGATATTTCATTTGAGGCCGCTAATCGCATTACCACCCTTGACGTTTTACAGATATCATATTATGGGCGCAAATTTGGCAAATTATTAGCGTTGTAATGTATAGCTTGTCAAAGGTATTTAAGACACTAAGAGCCCTGGGCTTATCGGGGTTAGCAGAGAGCTCTCGTTGAGCTTTTGAAATGCAGAGAGCCGGTTATAAAACACACTGTGACTCTCTTTTCAGCTTGTAAAAAAAGAGAGTGCAAGAGAGAGAGAAAGGAGGGGGAAAAATATCATCCGTCTATCAGGGGCTTCCAGGGCTGATAACAAGCAAAATTCTTCTCTGTGGGTTTCACGGGAAATGTGAGAAGCTTTTAAAACATTTCACAAGCTGTCTGGGAAAGAGGAAAAAATCTTTATTGAAAGGATGTAGCAATCTTTTTACTGAGGTCTATTTATCTCCTGGGAACAAGCTGTAAGTAGGAGTTCCCGTCCCGGTCACTGGAGGGGTCTGGGGAAGGAGAGTGGGGTCCTCCCGAGCTCCCGTGCAGTGACTTCTCCTGGCCCAGCTTGGGATGCTGGAGGCTGGAAGTGGGTCCCAGCAGCCCTCCTTCACCCTGCTCTGCTGGGATGCTCATATCATATCCTGTTAGGCAGCAGAGGTAGATGCTGCAGGCCAGCCACTGGGCAGCAGGTCGAGGGAATCCGTTTTCCTGGTGCCCCAGCGCAGCTCCAGGGCAAGCAGAGCAGGACAGAGCCAGTGTTGGCATGTGCTCAACGACCCTCTCCCAAGGGGAGGTGTTTCGTCTCTGATCAGTTTATTAAAATGGTTTTAAGTCCTTTTAAAGCCCTGTGGGGGATTTGTGCCTTCCCTCGGTGTCGAGATGTGAGCGTGTGTGTTTCCCCCTCTCCTTTCAGACCGAGGGAGGAGGGGGCATGGCAGCTCTGGGTCACATTTTGCTCCCAATATTGTGATGCTAACAAGCTGTGGAGTTCGTCAAGGCAAAGCGGGGTGATGGGGTTGGCGTGATTCACTCCCCGCTGGCAGCAGAATGGATATCATGCGTCTTATTACAGAGTTAGACAGACAGAGCCCCACCACTGAGAGCTGTCAGTCCTGCCTCCGCTTGACAAAAACAAGCCATAAATAAGCAAATGCTTCACAGCAAGGGGGCTTGTGTGTGTGTGTGAAAGAGAGGGAGAATGGCTGTGTGTGAAATACCCGTGGGGGGGCTGCATTTGTAACCCCTGTTTGTAAGAGGGAAAATGGGTGGGATTTATGCTGCTGGGTCTCCATGGAAGAGAAAGTGTGTCTTCTTATTGCCTTGCTGAAGTGTTTGGAAACATAACCTTGTGTACACCAGACAGTGCACATCTGGGTGCAAGCGTGCCAGCACACGGGGTGTGTGAGCACATTCACAGCAGTTTGTGTTTGCAAGGCTGTGTCAGCAGAAGAGGTAGCTGGAGGGTTCCTCTTGCTGAGGTACTTTGCTGGGAGAACACAGTGGGATGCTGAGATTGGTAGAAGCTTTAAAAGTGCCTGTTGCATATGCATGTGGGCCTGGCTGTGATGCAGGTTTGCTGGGAAGATGCAAAGCAGTAGGTTCAGGGAGTTGTCCTGCTTTTCTGAGCACACAGCATCTCTGGAGAGGTCATCATGGGGATGGGTTATGCGCAGGCATAGCTGAAGTGCCCATCATATTCAGCAAACTCTGCCAGCCCCTGCGAAGGCAGAAGGACATGAAGCCCTCAAGTGAAGGGATCCTCTCTTGTTCAGGCCAGGAAGGGACTTGTCATCGCTTTTCTAAGAGAATGTCAGTGAAGGACCGTGAGCACATGCTCCTGCATGTGTCCTGGGAAGGCTGCAGCACTGATATGTCACACATCCCTCCCTTGCTGAAGCAGGGGATGGCACACGGTGCCCAGTCTCTGCTGATGGGTTTAGCAGGTTTCCCTGGCAGCCTGGTGGCCACATCCAGCCCCTTCCACAGTGGATGCTCTGCCATCCACATCCTCACAGCAGCTTTCAGCCTCTTCTCATTCTGTGGTGCCTTGGGGGTTTCCAGCGGATGTGTAGAGCCCACACGAAGAGCACTATTTGATCCTCAGTTTGCTTTTCTTGTTCAGCATTCCTGCGCAGCTGAGCAGTAATCCATGGACCCTCAGGGGCCACAGACCACGGGCTGCAAATCACTATACTCTGCTTATGTCTGTCAAAGAGTTTTGTAACTGCCCCTGTGCCTGTTGGAAGGCAAGGGATGGTGTCCTCTGACCAGCCAGTTAAAGCAGCAAACCACCTGATTTTCATGATTTTCAGTGCAATACAGAGCTGCTCAACACCTCTGCGCCTTGCAGTAAGTTCTGGGGCAGTACTAAGGGCTGTAAGGGCAGAAATATCAGCCACAGGGCAGGAAGCAGTGCACAGACCCTGGGCACTGCAGGTTGTTGATTCATGCAGGTTCCTGAAGCAGTGGTGGGAAAGAGAATATGCAGCAGGATTTGGGGAAGGGTCCTGGGTTGGATTTGGCTCCTCTAAGGAATTTGCCTCATTGCAGGCAAATGTGCCAGGCAAGCCTTTTCCACAACAAATAGAGCTACTTTTCTGTCTTGCATGACTAGCTGTGGTCCTTCTAGCTTAGAAGAAGGCAGTAGGAAAAAGATATTACCCTGTCCTCACTTGGTTTCTGCTAAGTTAAAGTACATTCTTAGGGCTTTGGTCCCGTTTTGTTAATGGACAGAAGTTTGCTTGATTTGAGTGTGGAGCCCTGGGCTTCCTTCCCCTCTCAGCCTCCTAAGGATGCAGCATTCACCCTCTCTCTCATATGAAATGGCGCATCGGTAAGTGCTACTTAAGAAAACACATGTTCTCCCCCTTGAAAGCAGCCCCCCCATTCCCCCCTCACACCAACACCTTTCTTTATTCGACCCAAACCTCACCAAGGGGAATTTGCAACAACTGCGGTGATAAATCCGCCCGCAGATAATTGGCAAGAAAACAACACTTGTGCAGTATATAACGTTTTATGGTTGTTTCATGTACTTTATTATAATACTAATGAGCAGTTATATATCAGGAGCTAACTGCACGCTGGATTAGCTTGTTAGCATGATATGAAACGGCAGAGCAAATAGTCCAGTCCCCCTCACCCGCACACCCTCCCCCTACCTCTCATTCCCATTTGCACCGAGTAATTAGTATGCAAATTAGACCCCGGGACCACACAAGTTCTAGTATATTACAAGGGCTTTATTATGCTCTTGTGAGTAGATGATGGAAGCGGCCCATGACAGTGTTTATCTCACTACCTCTCTCTCTTTTTCTCTCTCACATACATTGGCAGAGAGTAAACACACACTGAGCTGGGCCCTGTACCATTATGACTCCCTGAAGATGCCACCAGCTTGCCTTTATCCCGACGAGCAGAGTTAAGAGCCTCCTCTGGAAACACCATAACAATGATGTTAATAATAATAATAACCCTGATGATGATGGTGATGCTAAGAGCAGCCTTGGCTCTGGCAGTCATGGTGATGATTGCAGGAGCAAGGAGAAGGATCAGAGTGAGCCAGAGTGAGCCAGAATGAGCTCTTTGTCACCTGGGCCATGCTGCAGAGGAGCAAGGGTTGGCCTCCGTTTCCAGCCCTGCAGGGACATCCTGCTTTCTTGCAGCACAGGATTATGGTGTGTTAACTGCTCTTGGTGCGTGATGCTCAGAACAAAGCATCTTCATGGTATTTGATGATTTCCAAGCTATTAAGAGAGAGAGATCTCAGCTGAAGTTTGCTTCTGGGTTCCTTCCCTCTTCCGTTTTCTGTATATCATACTTTGTGTCCCATTTTCTCTTTTTCCGTTTATTGCCCACTGAGGTGGTCTCTGTCTTGCAACCACATATGTGCTGATGGATAGATCCATTTAAATTAGACTTTAATAGACTGGCAGCATCCTCAGTCTCTCCTGCCAGCATGACTCAGGTGTGCACAAAGACACAAACTGAAATCTCTCTCAATGATCCGTTGGTGCTTTGCTGGGACATATAACATGGTGCCATGGGGCTCCACTCCTGCCTATAGCTGCTGAACCCATCAGCTTGGGTGCTCAGCACTCTGAGGAGCTATTAGTCATGATTGTCGTAACCAGGGCTGATGCCAATCTGGTCACCTCGGTTTGAATGTATAACATAGTCTCAATTCCCATCCCTGACCCAGCCTGCTTTCTTCTCTCCAGGTCTGAGATCTGGTGTCTCACCTAGTTGGGATTGTTCTTTGGGTTGAAGCAATGAGTATTGAGGAGCTGGTAAAGATGAAGGAATGGAAGGAATCACAGTGAAACCTCATCCCCACTTCTTGGGCCCTTGTGGGGTGCAGTCATCTCCACAAACGCGTTGAGCTCTGTCTTGGACAGAGGGTTTGCCTCAGGTTTTGCCTAGAGGCTTTCCATCAGAAAATCCTGGCTGTGAAGCCCTTGGGCTTTGACCAAAAGAAGATGTTGTTGGGGGGAAGCACATGCTCATGCTCACTGGAAATGTAACCTCCCTGTGGTCACTATAGTGCTTCTGGGGATGTCTGGGACTTCATGAAGGTGCATGAGAGTCTGCTGGTAAGTCTGAGGTGGGGCAGAGAGACCTGAATCAGCACAGGCTCTGTGCTGGAGGGACCATGGGTCAGGACAAGTGTGGCAGGCATCAGGTGTTAAACCATCTCCAGGGAGCTGCCTCTTGCAGGGTTTGCTGCCAGCATTCACTTTGGTTTGTTCCCATTTGCATCCAGCTTATTCTCACCCCAAGAGCTGCCCTTCCTGGATGTTTGCTGTTCTGGGGGACAAAGAGAAAGGGAAAACCAGGGTTTGCTTTTCTGGAAGGCATCTACGAGGGGCTTAATGCTGAGGAACTTTGTGCAAAAGGAGAGAGATCCTGAAATCCCAGGGCAAAAAGAAATTGGCCACATTCATCCTGAGCATAAGTGAGGGACCGGCTCGGGGGGGCGGAATTGTGTAGAGGCGGCAGTTTTTGTAAAGCGCTGAAGTGCCCCACACATCACGCCCTGACAGGCCCTGATGTTGGCTCCCGGAATGGATCACAGGAGACTCATTAGAAAAAACAAATATTATCACACGCTGAAATGATTTATGGAGAAAAATGAAAAATTTTGTGTTGCTGCCTCCTCGTTCTCCTGCTCTCCTCTGCTTTCGCTCAGGGAAGTTATTTATGGCAGCGGGCCCTTAACAAGAGCAAGGCAAAGCGCCGAGCCGCTCGCTCCTGCAAACTGCCTGCATTTGATTTTTATTAGCGAGTTAAAACTTCCTTCTTTTCACCTCCCCCCCTTTTCCCCTTGTGCGCCTTTATTATCCCGGACTAACTGAAATGCATTTTAATGCCTACTACTTGTGCTTTTAATAGTGATCCTCTCGCCATCCCAGCAGCAAATAAAGTGACATTGACATGGGGAGGAAGGCCTGACAGACAGCCGGGCAGACAGGAAGGAGTTACGGGCCCGCGTGTACTCCCTCCTCGTCTGCTCGGCGCCGCTACCTTCCCAGTAACCCGAGAGGCATTTTATTGTCAGACCAGCAAATGCACACCAAACCCAGCCACTGATGTGTTTGCAGCCCCGGCAGCGTGCCGCCTGCGAGCACGGGCAGCGTGCAGTGCCCTGCGCACGTGGGCTTGTGTCCCTAAGGAGGGAGCAGAGAGAATGGGAGATGTGGAGCTTCTCCTTGGCTTCCCAAGTATCCCTTACACAGGAGGAGACAGGCTTCCCAGTTTTCCTTTGGCAGGGAGCTCTGTGTCCTCAGTTCTGCTTCCCCAGGGGGGAAACAGCCCTACAGCTTCCGAAGCAGGGCACTCAGCTCTAGGCCTTGCCTCAGGAGCAACTTGCAGTGCTTTGGATGGGAGGTTGAAGCAGGGGATGGTTTCTTTCCCCTCCAGGACAAAGCCTGGCTTCTGGAGCAATTTTCCTGGCTCCAACCCAGCTTTCAGCCATGTCCGGATGGGTTTAACCCTGGCATGGGGCAAAGCCACCGAGCCTGGGTGTTGGAGGCTGGCAGGCACCAGCCACCAGCTTCCATCCCGTCTGCTCACCTGCCAAGTGTCCCCAGTGCCACAGTGACTGGGCTCCCCACATCTCTCTTCCAGCCGGGTGGCTGGAAGCCCCATTCTCCGCACTGAAGCAGCACTATAAGCTTTCCAGAGTGATGGTTATCCCTTGGCCTTCCCCCCCGCTCCCTCTTTGTGCAGGGTTTTCCACGTGCGCCCAGCCCCAGGGACCCCCCAGCCCTGTCTGCGGCCCTCACTGGCTGCCTCCCCATGGCCGGCCGGGAGCCCCGCGCTGGTTAATGCCCGCTGACACCTGCAGCTCCTCAGCTGGTGGTGCTGGCTGAGGGAGGCACGCAGGAGGGGGGAGCGTTGGTGGCGTTATTATGAAGAGCTCAGCAGGCCTGGGGCCTTCCATTGTCCGAGTGGCAAATAAATAAATAGAAGAAAGCAAGTCTTCCCTATGGCTCGGCAACGGGAGGTTAACAGCTGGACATGACATGACAAATTGGGAGGGTTTTTTTTCCCTGCAAGGGCCGATCCCAGCGGCTCAGTGTGAGGGGGAGGGATGGGGGAAGAGCGGATGAAGGAGGGGAGGGAGAAATCAGCCAGGCGAGGGTCCCATCGGCTTGTGGAGGGGCTTTGTGGAGGCCTCCCTCCCCACTAAACCGGGTCTCCAGAACAGGCCCTACTCCCTAGAAGCCATGTTGTGGAGGGATTATCTTCCATGAGGGAATCCCCAAAGCCGAAACGCTCACCATAACCCTGTGCACCTGATTCCCTTGCCAGCAGGTCCCCGCAGCCAGCCCCCATATTGTGTACGTGTGTCCCCCCCGGCGCGGCTCCACTCCAAAATCAGGCAGCGCGGTGCCTTTTAACGGCCAATAAAACCCGGAATTCTCCAGCAGGAAAAGCAGGGAAATTAATCAAATTGTGGATCTGCTGTGAATTACGCACTTACCTCCCATCTGCCCGTTGAGCCGGCTCACCTTCCCCTCCCTGCCTGCAGCCCCTTCGGCCTGCTGCAGGAGGGAGCCTTTATAGCTACGCCTGGAGCCCTTGCCATTTGTCGTGGGCTTAATAGAAAATGTGTTAAACATACAGGAAATAGCCCAAATGTTACCAACGGGCCCAGTTGGCTTGATTTGTTTCTCCTTTTCAGGGGTTGCAGGGGGTGGTTGGTTTCATTTAGAAATCATGGGGTGTAATGGCAGCCAGCCTCAAGATGCTCCTTCATGCAAGCCTCTGCTCACACGGTGCCCCTGGCTGAGTGTGCTGCTGGTGGCAGTGATGGTGATCACACTGAAAGCCTGCCCAGGTTGTGAGCTGGGTTTGTTTGAGGCTGCTCCCCAGGGCTTTCCACCAAACCCTGCCTCCCTCCACTCTGAATGGCTGCCCCACTGCACGTCCCATGCTGGGGTCCATGGGATCCTCTTGCACTTTGCTGTCTACTTCCTTTCCCAGAATGTGGGCATCTTGAGCCTGGCCTGCATCCATAGTTTTCATTCCCATTCTTGTGCCTCCTGGGATCTGCCAGGACTTCAGTACACCCAGGAGGGACTGCTGCAGCCCTTTGGAGGGCCTCCATGTGCAAGCACTATGCCATCCCAAATTGGTCTGCAGCCCTTTCTATACTCTTCACAGTAGGTTGACTTGCTGAAGGCTTTGGTAGAGCTGGCGTCTGCTCTGTGTAGCTTCTGGAAGCCTGACGCAGATACGGGACCTGATCTCACTGAGATTCAGGTTGCGCTGAGTTCCCATCACCACATGGATATGGCTGGGGAGGAGCTGGTTGCTCTCTCCCATCTCAGCTGATGTGCTTGGGACCAAAGAAAGGTCCTTTAAAGTAGCCAGGGTATCCAGCAGATGTAGCCAGGCTGGTTTTCTCTGTATGGTGGACACCAGCGGAGCCATTGCCATGACTGCTGCGTGGACAGGCCCAAGGGAGCTGAAGCCATGGTGGGTGGTCAGGAGGGACACTCTATAAACCCCATCAATCTCCTCCTCTGGCTCCCATACATCTGCTTGCAAAGGGAGGGGGAGGCAATAACCTGGCTATCCGCTCACCATTGGCGCTTTGGGAGGTGGAAGGGGGAGGAAGGGGGGAAACGCCAGCCCTGATCCCTTGGCAACTGCGGGCCGAAATATTAACTGGAAGAATGTGTCCAAGACTTGGCCCCCACACTGGCCTGCTCCAGCACTGCCTCCTGGGGGGGCACAGGGAGAGGGCAGCCTGTTTGCACAGCCCGAGTGTCAACTAATTAATAGGAGTTTATAGGAACATTTCCTGGGCAGCTGGCTCAGGAGCGGTGCGGGAAGCACCCCACATTTCCCGAATCCCAGCCATGACCCAGGGCTCTTCTCTGACCCAGGTGGGTGAGCTTGGCAATGTGTGTCCTACAGCAGGTCCCTGAGCACCCATGCTTGGTTGAGGAGCTGAGAGTTTCACATCCTGCTCTCTGTCCTCCAAGGTGCAGGTGTGGATGAGTCCATTCCAGCCTACAATTTCTCATATTTTCTCAAATAACAGGAAAGATGCTTCCTGGGAAGTGAATGCACTCCCAACAGTGTGTCTGCTGGATGGTCCCCTCGGAGCACATGTGCTGCTTCCTCTTGTATTGACATCAGACTACGTAGACATCAGTGAGAGGTTTTCCTAATGCATAGCATGTTCCTAAGGGTCAGCTCCCCTCCTGTGCTTCACTTGGTTGTGGTGATCTTAGAGGAGCCAGGATGGATCAATCCTGGGGTAGGGAAGGGCATGATCTGATGCAGCACCCTTGGGTGCAAGGCAGGCCCATGGAACCCACCACAGAGAGCGTGACCGGAGACCCTTGCTCTTAGCATCCCTGAATTTAGGGCCTACCTGGCTGTGATCTTTGAACAAACCAATAAATGAAGTGTAATAACCAAACCGGTGATTGTTTTCCTCTCAGTAGCTGTGGAAATCTCTCCCAGGGGAGCACAGAGCTGCCAGCCTCAGGTTTTAGATCACAATCCCACTAACCTTCCTGTCCCCTGGGCAATAGTTTACCGCTGTTGCCCTCAGAGCTAGGCTGTATTTATTGTGTATACTGGCCTCTGTGTATGGCGATGTGTTCGTAAAGCCTGATTGAGCTGTAAGGAAAAGTGCACTCGAGGGGAAGGAGGAGACAAATGCCTGATCTGGCCTGCCCTAAATATGAGCTTATAACCTCTGTGGGTGCTGACAGAAGGCTCGAGGTGGTCATCCAGATGAGCTCCAGTCACACAAATCTGTTCCTTGATAACCCTCTTCCACAGGTAATTGCAGTCATCCTGCCCTTGCAACCACCCATGGTGGGGCCAAAAGGCTGCAGGAGCAGAGCAGGACCTGAGAAGCTTTCTCTGAGCTGGTGGCTTGTCCTTTACATGGATCTGCAAAGCCCAGCTAGGAGAAATCGAGACCCCTGACAGTGCAGGTGCAGCTTGGAGCAGCCATGGAACCTCAGCACAGCTGGGGATGCTGAGTCCAGAGCCTGCAAGGTGTTGTAGCCATTGGATGCTAATGAAGCATCCAGGATTTGTTTGAAATGATAGATACATGTAGCTTGGACCAAAACTGCAGGTGTCTGCCTTCAGATGATGGATGGGCAGTTAGGTCTCTGTGGGGAGGACAGTGCTCTGATCTCCTGCCAGAGCAAGTCTTTGGTTTTAGGCTTGAAAAAACCTCATCAGCGTGACAGAGATTAGCAGGCACCCTTGTCCTATGCTGTCCAACGTAGCTTTCATAAGACCTTTAGAGTTACCATGCTGCAGGGAGAGAATCTGTACCTCTCTGCAGGGGGTTTGCTGGTTGTATGGACAAAGCCTTGGCTAAAGAGGGAAGAGGGGTTTCTACAGGGGTGCTGTACTAGCTTGTGTGTGTAGCACACAAGTGTAGACAAACCTGCCCAGCAGTGCTCAGCTGTGTGTCACAAGTCCTGTACGGCTCAGCTCTGGGAGCATATCTTCTGTACCAGTGTCAGCAGTCATCTGGTACAGACAGCTATGGGCCATGGCACTGCTGATGCTCAGCACAGTAAGTGGCCGTGGGGACCAGCAGATCCTTGGCTGGACATTCCCATTTCAGTTTGCCCAGTTTAGCTGGTTTGATACAAGTAGAACAGGACAAGAGACAAGGTAGGTGAGGCTCTGTCACCCACTGAGGGATGGCATGACACAGGAAAGCCCCAGAGGACAAGCAGAACATTGTTATCCACTCCCACACTCCACTATGAAGTGAGCATTGGCTGTAAATACCTCCAGACTCTGGAAACATTTACTCCTGGGTGCGGGCTTGGTGTTTTAGACCCATTCTCAGACCTACCTCCCAAAAGTCACCCTCCAGGTATGGATGGCATTGGGAATGTGCTCCAGCACACAGTTGTGGCTGTCAGTTGTTGGACACATCAGCATTGCCCTGCTTGTCTTGCTGGGGTTTTTACTGTGCTAGGAGAGAGCTCAGTACAGATTGATGTAGGGGCTGGAAGACTGGGAATGGCAAGGCTGCCCCAGCCACTCAAGAAGGGGCACAGTGGCACGGCACAGACATAGTTATTCTTTACTGGGGTAACGGAGAGCTGTAAGATCTTTCATTTTCCAGGAATCTGCCCCCTCCCCCTACTTTTAGCTTTCCTATATAATATTCCATGCTGTAGCCTATAAATGCTGCTCTGAGCCCACAGCCTGATTGAATTTGGAAGCCTTTGTTTACAGATGTCTGGCTGTACAGGGGTATTTATTGAATTTTCCATGAAATGTTGCTCCTCTAATGCTGTAAAGCACAAGCTGCCCACATCAGAGGAGCTGCGTGTTAACGGCTCAGGTTACGCAAAGATGCATTGCTCTCCATTGCCATCCTTTCCCCTGCCATGGGAGGAAGGTGAGTGCTGGACTCCATGTGCAGCAGGCCAAAGGGAAGAGGAGGACTGGCTGTCCTGTGCCCTGGGGCTGGAAGGTGCATTTGTTCCTGCAAGGCAGCAGCTCCAGCCACATGCAATGCTGATGGGCCAGTGCTAAGGGCAGAGCAAGTCACTGCATGTCACAGCAGCAGCCAGGTCTGCTGGTGGGACTGGAGGTGGGTCTGACTTTGGGCTGTTATAACTACAGTGCGGGTTTTCAGTGGCTCTGAGGAGACCTTGATGACAGGCAGATGTCTACAGGGCTTTTTTGTGCCTTCCTTTGAAGCTTGCAACGTTGAGGTACAGTCAAAATAGTGAATAGTTTAGTAAGATGCCTCTTCAGTCACTGTGTAACCAGTGTCCATCTTCCCTTGCTCACCTGATCTGCTGGTGGTCCACAAGCAGAAGACTGTTACCAGCAAAAGAAACAGGATTTTTTTCCTGGGAGAACTTTATGGAGCCCCTTGGAGTATTCTCTGACCTCAGTGTGTCATCTTTAACCTCTGTCTTGAGAGGGAAATGAGGGAGAGCCTGATCTGTGAAGGACACATCCGGGACCTGCCGTTCTTGCAGTGGTAGCTGGAGGAATGTGTCTTCCTTCCTCATGGGGGAAAGTACAAAACCATCTTGCAAAATGCTGGGTCAGGAGCCCCAGGATCTCTGATGTAAAATAAATGATTCTCGGGAGAGAGCATGTGTTCACCATGTTAGAAAAACAAGCCCCCTGCAAACAGCACATACCAAACTCTGCTCGGAGGAATGGACTTCAAGGGTGGACGGAGAGAGCAGTCCGAGCATCAGAGAACAGCCTGCCCCCCTCTCCCAGGCTGGATCTTCACACTGGTCCAAGGAGGAGGCAGGAGGGATGGGGGCTTGTTTTCTCAGATTTGATTGGTTTATTTATCCTTGGTCCAGGCTCCCATCTGGTCCAACTTCAAACAGGGGCTGCCGCGAAGTGTGGAAGCCACCAAGAGAGATTCTGCAAACAATGGTTGTGCAAAGTATATAAATATTTCTGGACATAAAACTGACTGTGTCTGAGCAGGGATCAGTTTGGGCTGGGATGGAGGGTTCCCCGTTCTGCTTAGGTCCTGGAGGCTGGCTGGAGCAAGGAGAAATATGTGCTTACCTACAGTTTACATGTGCATGTGCAAGGGCAGAACCAGGCCTGCTGAGTGCCGCTACTGCTGGGGGCTGTAAGGCAAGAAGAGGACAATGGGAAAGTCTGCCTGTCTGCTCCTGATTTATTAGTGTGAACATATCTACTGATATGGGGGGCCAGAATTGGATTTGGGGTTTGTAATTCATTGGAAAGCCCAGCATGGTCTGTCTCGACTTCCAAAGCGTAACAGCTGCATTTGGAAAGTTTGGTGTAGCTGCTGGATGTGAACTTTTTGTTGAAGATATGGTCAAGATGCAGTTCTGTTAGCTACAGCCTTTTGCGCTGCTTGAGCAGCAATGAGTGCATGAGCCAGGATCCTTGTGCATCCTGGAGCCATGCAGCTGGTGGCTTCAGAACTGCCTGATGGATTGTAAACCAGATCAGCTCACAGATTTGGATGGCATCTCTTCAGGGAAAAAGGCAGTGGCTGATGTTATGCCTGGCCTGAGGCAGTGTCTGTGTTGGTGATGCTGAAGAAGACATGTGGAGGAATTCGTAGCTGATACTACAATGAGGGAAACTGCAAACACCACTGGAGCAAAGAAATAGTGTCAGGGTAGAGAAGACAGTGCATGCTAGGCGAGGGATGCTCAGGTGTAGGAGCAGCACATGGCATTCCCAGGTGTGTTTCTTTGTATTCACATAACCCTCCTTCATTGTGTGAGGCAATGTGTATTTCCAGATGGAATGAAGAGAAGAACAAGGAGGACAGCCACCTTGGTGGGCTCACTGATGCCTTTGGAAACATTGTGGGGTACTGGATCTTGTGGTGTTCACCAGGACTGTGCCAAGCCCAGGCAAAGCATGCTCCATGCTGCAGTTCCTCTGGGGTTCCACTGCCCACTGACCTCTGCCTGAAGGGGCTGGAGCCAAACCACATGTTTAGAAACCCCACCAGGTTGATTGTTCTCAGGTCAGACAAAGAATCCAAAAGCAGGTGTTTCTTGAGTTGAGTCTCAGTTTAGGGGGGACAGGAAAATTCCAGATCAGTGGATTTGAATCTGAGTGGTTTACATTCACAGGGTTCAGAGGTTTTGACCTCCAGCTTTGAGGTGTGTCTTACCCTCAGCACACCCAGATGTGCTGTAAGCAGCAACATGCATTTGTCCTTCCCTCAGAAAGAGACACGTACTTTTGTCAGTGTGTGGTAGGACCCGACTGCTAACCGTGGACAGAGGTGACCTTGTGCCCAAGTGGCAGGATGGCTGAGTGCTACCCCTTCCACTGCTGCAGAGTGTCCCCAACCTTATTCCAAGAGGAAAATGGCAGCTGGAGCCTGGTGGCATAGACTCATCCAGTGGAAGAAAATCAGCTCTATCCAGGCTTGTTTTTTATCACAGACTGCATCAGGCAGTAGAGTTGGCAGCAAGGCAAAGCCAGAAGACCCCTTAGGAGCAGAGGTAGGATGCCGAGATTCCCTCTTTGCCTCTTTTCCTCTTAGCAGGGACCAGGATCAGCCCTATGTGAGCTCCAAAACCCACTGTCCTGTATCATAGGGCTGCCTCTCTGGGATCCACTGCTCTCCTGCCCCGCAAACACCACCAACTTCCCATGCTGGGGCTCCCTAAGACTAGGTCCTGATCAGTGCCTTGGGGAAGTTCACTGGGAATATCTCACATTGAACTTGTCTGTCTGGAATGGAGAGCATCTAAAAACCATCCTGCCCATGTGAAGCCCAGCCCGAGCCCTGGCCTGGCCTCCAGCAGCCGCGCTCTGCAGTGGCCCTCAGTTAAACCTGATCCCTTGCTTTAAGGGCCTGCCTGGCACTTAGTGGAGACCGTAAATAGCAATTTATAAACGATCTTCACGCCGATTCCTCTGCCGCTGCTCAGACATCAAAGTCTATAATTCACGCCCTCCCGCGTCCTGAGCCTTGCAAAACCAGAGCCTTTGATGTGAGCCTCCCCCTTCGCTACCTGCGAAGCCCAGTTGGGCTGTGGGCATGTGCACTGCTTGCAGCAAGGCGCCAGGCCCGCTCTGCGAGGCTTTTTATAAGGTGTCTGCTGTCATTCAGCCTGTTCCTGAGCCTGTTATCCCCTTTGGCAGGGCCGCATGGGACGGCTGTGAAACAATGGGAATGGACCGGGGGGGAGATTGCTGGGGGCAGCGTCAAGAAAGCACCTGGACTCTCCTTCTCCCCTTTCCCCCCAGCACCTGCAAATTAATGGAAACTTCTCCTTCCAATAGTGCTGCCTGTGCTGTTTAACAAGTCCGACTGTGTGCGCTGAGGGCTAGAAACCAGCCCTGCTTCTTGGTGCGGAGACAGCTCCCAGGATCCTTGCATCAGCCCTAGTGCTGTTAGGGTAGGGGCGAACGCTGGTGCAAGAGCTGTGTGGTGTAAATGGGTGCTGGTTATATCTAAGGTTATATATCTAAGAAGGAGTTTCCTGGATCTGCAAGCAGAGACTCTGAACAGCCTACCAGGAGGGAATAAAGAGAATGAAAATGTCTTAATATAAGGTGAATGTTAAGAATGTAAGATGAAGCTGGGTCCATTGTAGGATGTGGTGGTGGTGACAACCGCTCAGGACTCCTCCATGTGCCTGAACTCATGATGGTTTGCAGGCATCCTCAAGGTTGATTTGACAGCCCCACTGGCCTGTCTAGACATTATGGGGCAGAGTTCAGCTTTGTCCTTTTTATGAACTGGCTTGGGATGCTCTCCCATTTCCCCTGACGTCTGCCTCACCTCTCCTGAGCCAGCATTGCCCCATGCGGGTGCAGGAGCCCTTCTCCAGTGCTGCAGCCAGCCCTCCAGTGCCCCTTCCAGCTCCTCCATTCTCTTCTGAAACCCTGAGCTGGCTATCTCACCTCTTATCTGTAAGATGTACAGTTTTCTCTTCCTCATACATGTGAGACTGCAGAATGAAGGCTCCATGCTGTGATCAAGCTGAGGTCTGGGTGAGCTTTGTGGGACAGGTGTCCCTGGGCACAGCTCACCAGCTTGGCAATCACTTCCTCTTTCTTTTGCCTCTTTCTGCATATGTTTTTTAGCCACTGGTGCCATGGAGAGTACTTTCAAGATGTGAAACCAGTGCAGGCTCTGGTGACACACACCTGATCACATCCCTCTTAAACCCAATGATCGTTCAAGCACAACATGTTTGACCATGGTACCAAAGTGCTGTGAGAAGGGAGAAAGAGAGAGGTGTTAGATTCATATCCCTGCTCACCTTCATCTGTGCCAGTTCAGCCCCTCACTCCCCACATGAGAGCCTGCAGGGTCAGGTAACAGAGCTGGATATAAGTCGCATGTAAAGCACAAATTAAATTCTGTCCATAAAACAAGCTGCCTGGTGTGGTGCAAAATACTATGTCTTACAAGCCAGACACTACAAAGTTGATAGAGGCATTTGGGGTGTTGGGAGGATTTCAATGTATTTTGCAGCTGGGATGTTTGTGGATTTACTTGTTTTATTTAAAGTGAATGTCTGTAGAAATGTATTGAGAGAGTCTTGCATGTGCTACAGGCTGGCAAGTGGAGAAGAAAGGGCATGAATCATGTCACTCAGCTCTGTATTTAATCATATCAAACTGGTTTGGTTCTCCAACAAGTCAACATATATTATCTGTGTAAAAAAGGCATTTTACAGGAGTGGGAGTCTAAATATCATTTATAAATATTTAATTCTACAAGTGATCTTTGCAAAAGAAGGATAGCTATTCATTATCATACCTGTGTCTATTGAAATATCACCATTATTTATCATCCACTGTTGGTGCAGTGTCCTGCCTGGGATTGGAAGAGTTATTTTGTACTCTTCCACTGAGGGACTGGTCCTGTCCTTCTCCTCATGTGGCGCACCATATAGGACACACAGCTCTGGCATGAGATCCCCTCTACCTTGGCCCCTGACAGCAATAGCATAGCAACAAGAGAGCCACACCACATAGGTGCTCCAAGGCCCAGTGCCTAAGCTTGTGGAAGCCTCATGCCACCAGACTTCTTCTTAGCCTAAGCAGCCAGAGCTGCTGAAATCCTCTGTCAGAGAGCTGTTGTTCACACCCATGTTGCTGTGAAAGTGCCCTGCTCTGCCGCAGTCCCGCTCCTCTTATATTTGCCAGAATGAACCATAAAAAGAAGTGGCCATCCCATTTATCCTGCCCCATCTCCATCCCCATGGTTTTCTGCCTGTTTAATCTCTGTGACATTCAGCCCAGTTTTGCCCTGCTCTGTTTTGACTCCTGACAAGCCTTTCAATTTGCTTTCCTCTCTGAAGAGCTGAGAAGCCATTGATAGCTCTCCCCCTGAATTATTGAACCTCAGCATTGAGTTTCGGGCCCCAGGGAGCAGCCCCACATGCCATTGACCTGCAGGGCTCAGGCTGAGCTTGATGCTGGCACATGCCTGTCCTTGGGTCCCCAGGCAGCCATGGCTCCCTGTGTGCACAGATTCTTGCTCTGCTGTGGGAGGACATCCCTATCTTTTAAGGCTGGGGCTTTAAAAGTTGCCACCTCTGGGGTGTGCATCCTGCACCATCATCCTCCATGTATTTGAGAGGGATGGGAAGAGATGGACTTATTCCCATTTGTGACCAGCCTGACAGCTCAGGAGCCTTGAGCCCTCTGTATCTTTGTGTCCCCTCCCTTGAAACAGAGGTGTGCGGTTGAGATAGCGGAGGTGTTTGGAGCACCAAAATCTTCTGTTGGGCCAGGAAGAGACAAAGAATTAGTCTGGTTAGAGTACGGGAACCTCTGACTTTGCTCTTCTTGGAGGAGCAAGCCTCACTGGAGAAGACACAGTGACAGTGAGTATCTCATTTAAACCCTGCTGGCATTTTGCCCCAACTACCTAGGACTTCCCTCTTGTCACTGCTGCATGAGCTGATGAGAAAACAGATACCCATTCACACAACAAATACCCTTGGTGTTTTTATATGCTGTTGTGAATTGTTTTCCAAAGACCATGGGAATGTGTGCTGACAGGCTGCAGAAAACTGATGGCATTTTTCACTGTATTTTCAAGAGAAACACTTTTCATCTCCATTTTTCACTGCCACTGCATTCTGAACAAGAGCAGGGAGCAGGTATTCCTCACACACCAGCCCATGTCACCATGCATGTCCCCTGGCACTGCCAGACAGTGTTGATTACCAGAAAAGGATAGACATCTTCTCCATCCCTTCCTTATCCACTTTTTAGCCCCTGGCTGCTCCATGGTCCTTCTCCCAGAGGCAGGCAGGATGCAGGGGCATGGCAGGAGCTGTCCTGGGAGCCAGAGTGCAAATGCATTTCAGTAGAGGGGGAAGAGGAAGGGCAAGTGTGGATTTTATTAAGTGATAACACATCTTCAAATCAGATTATGGGAAATTTTCGGGGGCACCACAGCATTGATTGGCTAGGCCAGAGTTGGCAGGGCCAAGTGGGAGCACGTCAGAGCATGTGCAATCGGATCCCTTCCATTAACCTGATCAATAGCCACCGCGTGGGGGGAGTCACGGGAGTGTGGACAAAACTGCATAAATATATACACAAGAGCCAGGAAATCACATTACAGCCAAAGAATCCGAGCACAACATGGGTAACCCTTTCACCCCAGCACCCAGGGCAGGGGGAGCATTAACCCTTTCAGGGCAGCTCTCTGACTCCAGCGCTGGATTGAGGGGTGACCGAATTGTGACTTGGTGTAGCAATAGGAAGAAGTAAGGTACCACTTCCCAATGCCCAGCTTTCTGGAGATGTGTTTCTTTGACTGAGAGGGATCTGATGGCACATGCTCTCATGTGTATGAGATGTGGTTGGGCACAGGGAGAGTGAGCGGTGTATGCAGTGTCCCCTCCAACTGTGTCTCCACAGCTCTTTGCAGCGGGGTGCTTGTGGCACGCCCTATGAGTGTGTCGGATGCTGCAACCATATGATGCACAAAGAAAAGGAAGTGGCAAAGGGCTGGAGAGCCACGCAGTGCTGAGCCAAGCCCAGCCTGCAGGCCAGGTCTTCCTCCATTGCTTCTCCACCAGTAATTTGTTGTGCAGCTTCAGGAGACTATGAGCTGTATGGGCTTTTCTTCTGCATTGTTACATGCAGCATCCCTAGGTGCTCACAGGCAGGCAGAGCTGGGTGCACCCAGTTCAAGGCAGCCTAATGGCAGTGTGTGAGATGCAGGAAGGGAGAAAAAACACTTTCTGTGGGACAGAGAGCAAAACTGAGTGGCAGGGAACTAACACCAAAGAGAGAAATAGCACATTTAGAAAATTTTCTTCTCTGCTTCTTACAATCCTAAGGATTTGTAGGAACACCGAACAGATCTTGTCCTCTGAGCCCATTTCCTTTACATTTCACATTCGGGATCTCTGGACAGCATGTCAGGGAAGCTCAAATGCACTGCAGGGGCTTTCCTGCCCTCACCTGCAGTGTGGTCTGGAGCCGCAGGATTCCAGGTCTCTCTCCACCAAGCCCCGCTTATCACGTTTCCAGGCCCTCCCCAGCCAAGTCTGCCTTTCCAGTCCTGTTTTGACACTTCTAATTAGCAGACATTTAACACCTTGTTTTGCTTGGACTCTGCCTTCAGCCAGACAACACATCGATGGCCTTTGACTTCTTCCCTGACCCCGGCTAACCTGGCAGCGCAGCGCTCTTGGCATCGCTCCGAACACATCCTGTCCAATTTCCTCCCGCTGCCCTCTGCCCCCCTGGTCCCCACGGCCCTCCCCAGCCATGCTGGGGCAAAGGCTTGGTGAGATGTGATGCTCAGCCTTTCCCTTCGTAAGCGCTTTCCTGAGCATGATTTAAAGCACTGAAGCAAGAAGAGAGAGAAAAAAAAAGACCTGTAATAAAGTCAGCACTCTGCTTATTAAGGGGAAAAGGCTGTGCTTTACTTATACTAACATTAATTAGATAGATATATAGGGAGCAAAGAGGCCTCTCAGAGATTTATAGAGGCCCTGAAGATGGATGTGAGGATTGACAGACAGCAGCTCCTGTAGAATGCCAGGAACAAGATACCTAGGAAGCAGTGATGTGATGGGAAACCAAACGGGCATGGGTCTGGGGGTTGCTGTGAGTTTGAGGGCAGGTGGGGATGTTGGGACCTGCCAAAAACACATCGGGGTGCCATAAAGCTGACAGGAGATGCTGATGGTGAGTACCAGGGAGGTTCCTGAGAGCATCCTCAGAGAGGAGCATGCCTCCCTATCCTGTTCCCTTCTGCAGTACAATCTGGCAGGTGTAGTGGCAGCTGAGGTCTTTCAAGCAGTAGTTTGTCTTTCATGCCCCGGAAACCTATAGTCACTTGGATGCCATTACTAAATTTAGTTGACACTCAAAGCTGTTTATTTTCACTATGAGACTTTTCTCACTCTGTTCCCTTCTTTGCTGCATCTATCAAATATTTTCGTACTGTTCCCAGCATTGGACAGACAGCAGAAAATTCATGGTGGCTTTTTCATTATCCCTCTGCAGAAGGACACTTTGTAAGCATCTGGTCAGAGCAAGTCCCCTTTTGCTTGGTGCATTATGCTGACACAGGAGAGTGGTCCCTACTCCAGTTGCCCCAGCCTGCAGCCACACATAGTGCCGTGTGAATGCCACTAACACAACAGTATAGATGACCATTTTCTTGGTATTCTGGGCCAGCCTTCATGGCCACTTGGACCATCCTTTTCTTGAGGTTCTGTTCTGGGGAGGTGACCACAACCTGTAGGTCTAGCAGGGATAGCTAGCTGAGCCCACACCATGCACATGACCTATGTTTTTCACCACCCTACCTTATTCCTCATCTATCACCCTGGGGAGAGCAGAACTCCTCACTGGTCCCTTCCCAGTGATGCTTCAAAAAGGACAAGTCTGAAAGTGCCTTGTGACACCTTTGCAACTGCTGAACTTCCCACTTTGTCAACACAGTTGGAATCCTTGGGCTTTCTTCTCTCTCCTCTCCCTGCAAAGACAAGATCTGACTTCAGCAGGAAAGAAAGCTTAACTGTGTATCCTTGCAGCCCCAGTGGAGGGGCCTCCCTCATCCCAGCACTGCCAGGTGCTCACACATGGTGAGAGAATTCCCAGCCTGGAGAGCTGGCTGTCTTGTTAAATCCCCATTCTCATCTGCTTTGCACAGGAGGAGCTTTTACACAAGGAAGAGCCCAGGGCTGCTTCAGGAGGCTGTGATGGAAGTAGGAGTTCAGCTGAGGTCTCTTTGATCTGTAGCCTCATGCTCCACAACAAGCTAGCCCTGCTCTTGGGTTAGGCTTGTAAAAGGGTTGTGGCTGCTGCTGACAAGTGGAGGGAGAAGGCTCTGGGGGTTTTATTTACAACTGCTGCAGCAGGCGCCTGCCTGTATCCATGGGCTGTGTCAGGGCCACTCGTCACCCTGTCTTCACTTTCCAATCTTGATTTCTCTATCCTGCCCAGGCAGTGCCCCCTCCCCTCTTTCCCCCAGCCTGGGTTAAATATAGCAGCTAACTTTGGTGGTGATTAGTAATAAAATTTTAACAAGCATCCATATGAACGTCTTTCTGTCACTTTTACAAGCCCATTTACAGCAGGGAGATATAAAAGCACCTTAAATCTTCCCCTAATGGGAGGGGTCACATCAGAAGGGTGAGAAGCAGAAGGCCCAGTGTCCCATGTCACCTGCCTGGTGGTGCTGTAGGTGCTCCCTGTCCCCACCATGGGACGGGTGGCTCCCCTTTGTGCTGATGTTACTGACTTGGCCAGTCGCTTTCTGGACCAGTGGGTGAAAGAGCAGAGGGGATACCATGGGCACGCATGAGGATGGTGCTGGAGATGGGGATGGGCACAGTGGTACGAGGTTATCTCAGGTCTCACTGAGCAGCAGCCTCAGTGCTAAGGCGTTGCACTTAGACAAATAAACTCTGTTAGGAAAAAGTATTCATATCAACCATTTTCCACTCACTTCCCAAGCGTGCTAACTGCAAAATGGGGAATGGTTTCTGCTGCTTTGCCCATGCCTAAATCTGGGGCCTGACTCTACCCTGACAACTGTCTACCTTTTTTAAGAAAGGCTTGTAAAAGCCATCCACCCTTCCTTGTTTCTAACCCTTGCTTGGCTGCACATCAAGGGCAGGGTCTGCTCCTGCTTCCAGTGGTGCAGATTGCCTCTGCCCTCAGCCACATCACACCTGGCATAAGCGGGAGCAGGACTGAGTCCCTGGTGGGCAGTATATGTATGGGCAAGCGAAGCAATCCTTTCCAGGAGTACAGAAGAAGGAATAAGTCTTTGTATTTCCTGTGTAGTTACATGTCCCACCTCTGCTCCTGTCTGTAGGCTTCATGTGGGCAGTGATATCTGAAATCTTTCTGCCTCTGGTTTTGCCCTGCTTGGCAGTTGCATCGGGCTAGGACAGGTCCCAGGTTCAGCCATGCTCTGGGCTGACCAGCTGAGACAAGCGCAGTTTCTGGAGCGCTGATCCAGCCAGTAAATTCAGTATGGAAGACTGCACAGGATTTTGCTGGGTGGTCGGTCATGGAGTGACCCAGGTAAGAGGCAGCAGCAAATTTCCACACTGGCCAATGCTCCCATGCACCCAGAGGAGGGCAGAGGGGCTCAGTGACAAGGAGAGGTGCTGTGTCTTCCCCAGGGTCACTGAACCCTTTGAATTGATGGCAAAGCCCAAAATAGAGCCCTTCTGTCCTGACAGCTGCCAAACCACACAGCTTCACAACTGCTCTGTGACACCCCTTTCGTGTGGGCTCTCTGCTTCCTGCACCCGCATCAAACACAGCTTCACCAGGTTTTTAATATTAAGACAAACACCAAGACTTGTGGTCTGAGTTTTGGGTGGAAGTTTAGGTTTGTTCCTTTTTCTAGTTTTGCTTCTTCAAAACCAGGAAACACACCTTTGAATAGTGAAATCAGAAAATGAGGAAGCAGAACATGTCCCAAATGTGGCTTGTTTGTTGTGAGCAGTGCCTGGTCCCTAGAAGAGCAATGTGCAGCCTCTTCATAGGCAGCACAAGCTTTACGGGACGAGCTACTTTTACATAGCTAATACACATTATAACTAATATGCATGAGTTGTGTGAACATATATAACTAGTTTTCCAACATCATATACGCTACCCAAGAACTAAAATGTAGTGCAAGTATAAATATCACTCATGCAAAGGCAAGGGAGCAGATGTGACAAGCCAGTGCTTTGTTCTAGGTCTAGGGCTTGAATTATAATTCACTGTTGCAAACCTGCTCCTTTACAAGGAGATGAGGCAGAGCTGTCAGCACCCAGCAACCCGGCAGAGTGGGCAGCAGGAGTGCTCAATCTACTTCCATTTTGGCCAACAATAAAAGTAAGAGGAAAAGATCGGTGTAGACTACTTTGATTTTCTGATGAGGAGGGCAGAAGTGAATAGGTTGGCTAACTCAGACTGTTACTTTTTGCTCAGAAAATGTGACTTTTCCATGTTTGAAAGTTTCATTCTGGAGTTTTACAGGACACACCAGCCTTCTGGTTTTGATCAAGTGGGAAAGATGCTGGTTGTGTTGTTTCCTAAGCAAAGGCTGTGTGAGTCAGCAGCCCTAGCAGACAGCAGCTCAAGGCCTGCTCCCTGTATGGCTCACAGGCCATGGGATGAAGCAGGGGTAGAGAGCAGGACAGCTGCTGACAGCTTGAGAGGAGGTAGTGGCTGCTGCCAGGATAAGATGATGCTGGCACTGCCTGTGCCTGGCAGCAGTGAGGGATGACCCTGCTTCTTGATCCCACGCTGCTCTGTTGAGTTTCTCTTGGAGCCCAGGCTCTGCCTGGGCTGGTATTTGGGTGTTTTTCTAGATTGCTTCCCTGGGTCAGATGAGACATCTGAATCCCTGGGAGCAGGATGGACCCAATGCTCCCTCTGTGCATCACTTCATGCTGCTACCAAGAGCGCCTTGGTATCCCAGATGAGGTTAGTGAGCTGGGATTTCCTGCACATCCTTGGTGCTTTAAATAACATTCTCCATCCTCTGCACACACACATGCTCCCATTCCATCCCATGTGTTCACTGTGCATATCAGTGCAGTCATTGATAATGATTGGGATGCTGGGATCACCCAAGTAGCCTGTTTGCAGAGGCGAGTTGCCTGAGCTTGGCTGAAGAAGGCCCCTGGAAGGATGGGATGCTGCAAGAAGGCGAGCGAGGAGCAGAGGACAGTGGCTGGCAACCCCCATGAGTGGTGGGATGCAGGGGTAGCCCTGCTCCATGGGGTTAGAGCCTGCTCTGGCAGGAGGTCAAAAAGGCAAAGTTTCTTGGGAGGTGAATTATCAGTGGGAGCAATATTGGCAGGTCAAGCACATCGGTGCTGGGGTAATACAGTTAAGGTGCAGAGCCTTAGAGGGAGCCCGGCAGAGGAGTGCAGCATTAAAGCAATGAGCCCAGCTTAATCTGCCCCAAGTGAGGGCAGTGGGGTCTTTAATATTGTGTCAGGCTCGCAGGCCCTTGTTGGCGGGTTATTCTTCATGGCAGCTAATGCCACTGGGCTAACTGAATTAGCCCCTCCTTCCGCGGGGTGAGCATGGGGTTGCCGGGAGGGCGATCGTGCCTCGCAGCTGCAGGGAAAGCGAGTGATGGCCTGGAAATTCAATCAGGTGAGGAGCCGCCACCATCCCCAAAGGACAGGGAGCAGCCGGATTGGGGAGGAGAGCCTGGGACAAGGACACTAGCAACTTGCTCCATGCTGCCCCTGGGCAGGGTGCCCTCTGGGCACTGCTCCCTGCTTGGATGGCATCAAGTGCTGCCCTGCAGCCTGCTGCTCTGCATCCATCAGCCATCCTTTCAAGGGAGCGCCTTGCTGGAGGGCCCATCCATATCTCCATGCTCATTTCCAGCATGCTTGTCACTGGGTGAAGTATTCCCTCATGCATCCGTAGGGAGCTGTGGCACAGGGACATGCTGGGACATGCAGTGTGTCTCCAGCCAGGCTGAGTGTACCCGGGGCCCAGCCCCGGGTACACTGATCAGAGATGAAGGCTGGCCAGCGAGAGACAGCCTGGCCCAAGGAATGGGCAAGTGGGTCTTCTTCAGGGCCTTGCTGTTAGGATGAGGTGCTCCTCCAACAAGCCACTGAGTGATTGCACTATATCTTCTTCGTAAAGGCCTGAGGGATGTGCAGACAAAGAGGATGGCTAAGGGGCTGGGTTCAGCAATGGCACATCATTCCCAGGAGTCATTTTCTGTCCTTCAAGTTAAGGAAAAAAGAAACTTCAAGTATTGCAGGTGTTTCCTTGTTGTTCTCTAAACCTGTCACTGCTTTCTTTTTCTTCCCAGCCTCAGCAACTGCCCTCTCCTTCACATCTAATTAAAAGCACACTCCTGGCAAATACTTCAGCACATCCTGAGTGGGTACTAGTGCCATGCCCACTGCTGCCTGGAAGGTGCTGAATACAGAAGGGCTCACCTGTGTGCTAGGTGACACTTTGAGGCACTTCATCAGCCCCCAAGGCAAGAGCAGCTAGCAGGGCCACAGAGGATGCTGTGGTCTCAGGGGTCCAGGGCAGCAGAGCCATGGCACAGGGCTGCTCCCCTGCCATGGGGTACAGCCCCACCACACCAGCCCTTTCCCTAACTGAACCCAACATCCCTTCATGCCTGTTGCCAGAGTAGACGTGCTCCTCTTTCCTTCCCTAGGTGCCCCTTTGATCTTCAAACCTGACCCATCTCCCTTCACCCTCCTTCCCTCACATTGTTATAAATGGAGGCTTTGGCTGCCTTTAAATAGTCATATCTATCAGACAAGCTCATGTCAGCCATAAATTCTACAGTAATGATGATTTTCTAAGTGGGTCAACTGGAGCTATTTCCGCCTCAGCCTCAAGTTACTGCACGTGTGTCCCCCCCAGGGGCCAGCAGCCTCATTTGTTGTCCCCCTAATTGTCATTTCTCCCTTATGTACTTGGGCATGGGCTGGAAGGAAAACTGGTCCTGCCGCCAGCCCCAGACTGGGGCTCCCCTCTGCCTTCATGGGTCCCTCCAGCTCTTCCCACCTGGAAGGGGACTTCAGAGGAGGGGAGGGGGATAATAAAGGCGAGAGAGCACCAGCTGCCTCTAACGCAGGCAGGGGGAATGGCTGCAGAAGCCTACCATATGGATGCCCTTACCTCTTGCCACCCTCCCTCCCTTCTCCAGCCACGTGAAACCAGCCCCGACGTGTGAAAACTGTAATTGCAGGTAATCCCCCGCACTGTGCATGGTTTGAATTTGGCAGAGCAGGAATGTGGAAGGGAGAAGGGGAATTACTGCCCAGACGTGCTGCAGGGCCAACATCTGCACGAGTCATCAGTGCACATCTGGCTGCAGCAGCCTGTGCTTGCAGCCCAGCCAGTCACATTTAGCCCATAGGGTCTGTCTCAAGCTCCCACTAAAGGCAGGGCATGGATACCCCTTAGGGGGCCATGAACCTTAGGCTGGTAGAGAAATTCCTTCCTTCACCTGATGTTGCTGCTGATATTGGGGTGACCACATAGAGCTGGTGTGCCTTTGTTTCTGCATTTGTAAAATAGCAGAAACACACTTTAGGGTACCCATCACTAGCTCTGGAGAGGAAAGTGACTCTTTCCTCCTGCCTAAGGTTGGCATTGCTTTGTAGCATCCCCCAGTTAGATGCCACAGCAAAGAAGCTGATTGCTGCCTCCACGTACAATTGGGATCAACCAGTCCTGCTCCCTGGGATGCTGTTTTCCAGGAGGAAACAGAAAGGGCTGGGGAAATGGGAGGTCTCAGGGCACTGGGAGGTGCTGCAGTCTTGGTAAGGGGAGGTGAGTCCAGCACTGGGCTTGATCTGATGTGTCAGTGAGAGGTGGGACAAGAACTGGGGAGGTTAGAGGGCTAGACAGGCAAGTGGCTGTGCTCTGGGATGAGGGCTGGCTCTGGGGAGCACTCTAGCAGTGCCTCATCCCTGAGGTAGCTGACCCTGCTCTGTCTCTTTGATGAAAAAGACCTTCTCATCCTGACCCTTCGCTTGTGAGGTATCTTTGGGAATGTGCACAGTCAGGCTGTAAATCCTTGCTGCCAGTGAGCTGCCCCGTGCTGGGGGGAGGGATGCTGGGGGGCTTTAAGCCGCAGGCAGGTCTCTTCCCAATTGTGACTGGGCACCTCCCCATAAGAAGCCTCCTTAGGGCTGACCCAGGAGCAAAAGCATCTTCTGTTCAGCCACTTACACCCCTCCCAGCCCTGAGGAAAGCAGCCTGACCTGGCTCAGCACGAAAGCAGACACAACCTCCTGCCCAGGCAGGCGGCTTCCCAGATAACCCCCCGGCTTTCCAAGGGCAGTGCAGGTGTCAGAGGCATTGTCTCTTTGGAAATTAATTTTCCTGTCGATTTCCTTATTTCTCTTAATTGATGAGGGGCGAGTCTTAGGCGCGTTGCCAGCGGCACCAGCCACAGCCTCCTGTAGGTATCGGCGGAGCCAAAAGCACTAGCGCCGAGGGCTGGGGAGTGTAATGAACTCTCAGAGGACTCGTTGCAGCTCAGCCCGTGCTCTAGATTAGCTGAGGAATCATCTGGCCCAGCTATTAACTGTCCCATTTAACATCATAAATTATTAACCTAATTTTGAGGAGGGTCGGTGACGGATCACACTGATTTTGTCAGCTTTTCTGCAGCCTCTCGCACAGCCTGCCGGTGCGGGGTAAGCCGTGGGCAGGGCCTGAGAGGTCAGTGCCTCCAGAGAAGGAAAGAGATGGGGTAGTACAGCTCAGCTGCCGGAAGGACCAGCTCTGCCTCTTCTGTCAGTGGAATGCTTGGGGAGAGCCAAAGCAGAGGGGATCCTCCAGTGGAAATTGGGGATAGAAGAGCTGCCCCCAGGAAAAATCAAAGTGACCCACTCCCCAGTACATCTGCACCCATGTAGGTCTCATCTGCATCCTTTGCACATGGATGCTCAAGACCTCTGCCCCTGGCTGGGTACCAGTATGTGCTGCCCACCCTCACTGCAAGTCATTACCAGAGATGCTTTTTAGCTTGTTTAAGCAGCTAACAGGATGCCCTTCAGTTAGTATGGCAAAGACCTGTGGTGAGGTCTTTTTCCTTGCGCTTGTTGTAGACAAGATCTTGTTCAAAAAGTTTCCTCCCTCGGAAAAGATTTAAATAAAGAGGAAAGTGGATTCTTCGGTGTAAAAGTTTTAAACCATTCAGAGGGTTTTTTTCAGCTGATTGAAGTGCAATGAAAATTTAAGGGATACCATCTTTTCTTTCCCCTTTATCTTTCTATGAGAGGGGAGATGTGTGCAGGAAGAAGGGGCTGAAAATCACACTTACACCAGCATTATTTTTAATTGAGTGGAAAAATTTTGAAGTCATTTGGTCTGTTGAAGAAAACATACAAACCTGAAGGAGAGCAAGCTCCGAAATCCTTGTAAAATGCCTCTTTCATTCTGGCATCACAAAAAGGACTGTTTGTTTCCCCATGAGCAGCTGTGCTGCTCGGTGCTGCCTGTCCGTGGTGTGTCAGTGCGTGGCCCCAGGCTGGCTGTGTCCATGCCCCTGTGCTGTGTCCCACAGAGGGATGGTATTTGGGATCCAGCGTAGCCCCTAGACCCACTCCCCTTCGCTTTGAGGCTGTGTAAGGTTGAGGGGCTGTAGGACCAAGCCTCACTCTCTGCCATGCGTTTCCCTGGATGGGGGTGCAGCATTGCTGGTAAAACATAAACCAAAAAACCCAACACAAGCACAAATAAGTGCTTTTGGTTGTGGTGGGGGATGGAAAGGTGTCAGAGTCTGCATTTAATTGGCAAGAGCCTGTACCACTAACCTGCTCATCCTTGAATACTCACTAAGCAAAAGCACCGGTAGCTCATAGTGTGGATACTGCTCTTCTTTCCCTTAGTGAAATGGGGAGTCCCAAATTTGCAGACCCACAGCATCAGTGCTCTCAGGCTCCCCTTTCCTGATGCAAGGCTTTACATAAGCACAGAATAAGGAAGCTGCAAGGAAACCTCCTTCACCAAAGGCCTAAACCTCACAGCGCACGCACAGAACAGACCTGCACGGGACTGATGCCTGGCACATGGATGTAAAAAACAGCGCCCTGCCATAAAACATGCACTGCTAGTCCATATATTTTGCAATCCCTTTAAAGATTTTTTTTTCTTTAAACCCCTCACCCCAGCTCCCTCCCCATCCTCCCCCCAAAAAATTATTATAAAGAATTATTGCCATTAGTACGTCTTTCCCAGTGAAAGGAGAAAATCGCCTCATTCATAATTTATACCCTCAATTACTATTAATAAAGAAATATTTCAGCAGAAAATCGCCTGGGAAAATTACACGTAACATTGCATTAACATTCTATTTGAACATTTTCATCACATTTGTTATAGAGTTAATAAGAGGGATATGCTCCCCTGACTTCTTCATGAAATTATGGGCTGCCTATGATAGTTTAATCTTTTAGACTTTATATAATATATTCACTTTACTAATTGAGCTATCCAAGGAGCAGTTAGGGATGTTCTTAAATGTGGAAGACAAAGTAATCAGGGCCGTGACTTCCTGACGAGAAGATCTTCTTCCGGAGATGAGGAGCCGCACGTGTGAGGAGCACACACGTACGTGTTTGTGCGCAGATAAGCTGCTCCATTAGCCCTTCCCTTAATGTCCTGCCTGCACTTGGAATGAACATGAATGAAGGGTGGAGGTGATTTTTGGACTGGTGAAATAGTCCTCAGAAGCTCTGTTTGTATTTCAGGGTGAAAAGGGTCTGGTGAGCTTGGGCAAGTTATTATTTTTGGAATAAGAAATACCCAGCATGGGTGCTCCTTAGGAGCACTACTTTGAGCCTTTACACTCAAACCCCACTCACAGCCATGCACAGGCCATCTCCAGAACTGTGTACAAGGAGCTTATCTGTGGTATACAGCCCATCTTCTGCTTCACAGCGTAGTGTGATCTGGGGCACACAGTGCAGAAAGGCTTCCCCTCACCCATGGTACAAACAAACCCAGAATTAGGCCAGAGGCAAGCAGCAAGGTAGGTGTGAGCAGTGAGGGATGAGGAGGCATTTGGAAGATGGACACTGCTGTGGTGCACCACAGTGGTGCCACCATGGACAATACACTTGTCGCAAAAAACCTTGAACAGGAAAGCCCTGCTAGCCCTCTCTTCTGCTTGCTCCATCCTCAGCTGCTCTTGGACCCTTCCTTGCACAGAGGTAGTGTCACGCACTGAGATTTGAGCCCCTCATCCAGTCTGGGAGCTGAATCCAGGTCAGGATCTCTCTGCAAGATCCTTCTTTCCCCTCCATGTGCACATAGGGTGTCCCTTACCACAAATGTAATCCAGAACTCTTGATTTCAAGCAGGAGGCTTCCTGAGGCAACAGCAGGCAGCAGTTTGCACCAAGACACTGTGGAACAGGGCTGCATCGTCAGCATGCCAGGAGGTTGCTCACTCATTAAGCCTAAGTACATGCAGCTGTGAGCAGGTGCAAAGAGGGATCCATCACTGCTGAGCAATGGCCCTGCCATGGGAATGAAGGTGAATCTCTGTTCACTGCCCCTGATGAGGGAGACTGAAGTAGCCCAGGACCAGCTGCTTTGTTTCACATCCACAGGGCTCTCGTGTCCCCTCTGCAGCCACTGAGACCAGGCATGGGCAGGGAAGGGGTGACAGGGCACAAGGTAGCACCCAGGCTCATAGGTGAGGGTTTGCAGTCACCCTTGAAATCACTCTTGTGATTCCCAGCCTCTGCGAGCCGGTGGCCAATGCTGACAGCAAGACAAGGGCTAATGAAAAGCTTTTATGCATTTGGATTCATTAGCAGGGACTCATTAAACAGCAAATAAGAGCCTGGACGTTGACAACTGAGCCCTGCTGAAGGCAGGTCCTGTGGGTGAGGCAGCCTGGGACCACAGGAGGCACCCGTCTGCCCTTGGTAGACCATGGCCAGGGCATTCCACCAGAGATGGGAATCAGTGCAGGAGGATCCTGGCAGCGAGCGTCTCTCCCTCCACCTCATACCCAGGGCTTTAATGTCTATTGACAAGACTCAACCATTCAGACCCCTGGTGTGACACCCAGTTCTGTCACCAGGACAGGGGGGCTGAGATCTTGCCAGCTCTGTCCTTTCAGTCCATGTGAGCCCACCAGGGAGACAGCGATGGGTACATGACAGCCGAAACCTGTGGCCCTCCACCTTGGCATGAGGTGTGAGGAGCAGAGCACCCATGCATGGTTGCATGAGACCTGCAGCTCCATTAATGCTTTCATGTTGGAGCATGCTTGTCCCTGACTGGGTTCTCATGGAATGTGCTGCACCATCATTGCTGAGCTTGCAGCAAATGTTTTTCTGGGTGATGGTGTGCCACCAGCCAGCACTGATGGAGGCTGTGGCCACCTGGGCCACTACTGGACAAGCAGCAGCCTGTGTAAGCCTACATCTCCCTATTGCCTCCTAGATGGGCAGGAGACCACAAGCTGCCCTGTATGTGTGTGTATGTATGTAAACACATGGGGAGTGTGGAATGTTGGGCATCTTTCCAGGGACCCCGTAGGCAGCCTGGGCATGGAAGAGGCCGAGGAAGGTGAGGCACAGACTGTCTGCTCCGGGGATGGCCACTGCCTGGTCCTGGGCAGGATGGACCACGCTGTAAACAGGACAAGGCTTGTAAACAGGGCTCCAGCTGGGATAAATTTAGCTCGTTGGGGTTGCAGCCCTGGCGCGGCAGGACACGGTGTCAGGGCATTGTCGAGAGGAGATGGGGAGAAAGAAGCTGAATAAACAAACACAGCTTGTCCCTGGTTTTTTTCTGTCCCAGCGTTGTTATTTCAGCCGGACAATTGCCCTGCACATTGAGGGAACAGGCTGGAGTTCAAGTGAATTTGGCTTCCAGCACCTCCCCTTTCACATTGTGTTTTCACATGAGAATGTATCCTGGCTTATATGGGGGGTGTCCATACCTCTGTGTGTGTATGGATAACTCCATGGATGCTCCATGAGCATCTCCAGGCTCATCCACAGGGATATGGGCTGCTTTGAAGCCCAGGTGAGGCCAAGTAACTTGGCGTTGACTGTTGTGTAAGACTTTGCTTTCTCCATGTGTGTAGCCAGGACTAATACCCATGGGTGTCCAGGAGCACATGTGCAAGGTGATCTGTGCTCCATATGCCTCTGTGCATGCCTCTGTGTGAAGACCAGCCCTAGAAGTGTCCCTTCGTGGCAGAGGGGACACTGTAGAGGTGAAAGTCTTTGCAGGACTTTACAAATGGGGATCAGGACTCCTAAGCCTTTCTCCTCTAGTCCTGACATGAGGTTTGGACAAGTCCTATTCCCTTGACAGAATCATCTGTGATCTCGAGGGCAAAGAGCACAGATCTTCTCCCTCAGCCCTGCTCTGTGAGGGCCCAAGTCTTTTCTAAAGGCCATGTTTAGAGGCAGCCTAATTTTCATGTCTTCATTTTATTTTTCTCACATCTATCTGACACACACATACACACACACTCTTCTATTGGAAAAACGATTTTAATACCCATGGCACATTGTCCTGGTGTGATATAAAATCCAATGACATGTGGCATTTGGAAAAGGTCACTTCCCCCATCAGGATTCATTATCCTACCTCAGCCTCGGAAGCCAAGGGGTTGCCCCTTCCTCCACGGACCTCTTGCCCCCTCCCTGGCTGCAGGGGGCAAGCAGGGACCAAGGATGAGGCACTGAGTGGCCATGCTGGGGACTTCGGCAGTGTCAGGGCAGTCCCTGCAGTGAGGGCTCTTGTTTCCCATGTTGATGTCCCTGCCCTTCCCAGTGTCTTCATTTTCTCACCTACCATAGCGCAAAAGGAGTCACAGGGAGGGCTCAGGCTACAAAGCTGACTCTGCTGGGTGCATGGGGTGTGCTTTGGCTTTCACCTGCCTCTCCCTGCTTACTGCTCCCTCTCTGTTCACTTTCCTTTCGAGCAGGAGCTGGGTCTTGTGGTGCCCTCACTCTGCACTTTCAGAAGGGAAACACTCCCCTTCCCTGTTTCACTTGTTCAGTGCCTTGACTGGGTTGGTTGGGAAGCGCCCTTTTGTGTCAGTGCTCACCACCACCTAGGCAGAACTGGGAAGAGAAAGCAGAGGTGACATTGAAAGCCCAACTCTTCCTTGCCAGCTTCCAAACCAAGCAAGGGGTCCCCAAGGTGTTTCCAGCTATTCCCTGGAAAGCCAGAAGGGCGCAGGAGGGCCAGACGTGCTTAGAGACTGCCTGGGGGTGCTCAGGTCATGTAGTCGCTTGAGGGCAGCACATGGGCTATTCGCAGCAAGTTGAATGGCAGTCTATGGGCAGGGGACTGGGAGCCAGGACTTCTGCTCTTGGTCACAAACTACCTTGAAGCACCTTGGCCAAGTCATAACCCTTTATGGGAGGCAAGAGGCGAGGTTATGTGCACTGAGCATGCAGGGAGCTCTGAGCTGCAGGAAGGGAGGGATGTGGGGAGCAGGAGCAGTTGTTCCTGGGGAGAGGAGGGCTGTTTTTGCAGCAGGGAGCAGGGTCTAATGTCTGTTGCAGATGACTTCTCAGAGTGCTGAGGGTGATAGTGAGCATAGCCCCTTCCTACCATATAAACACCAATGAGTTATGGGTACCCCAGCCTCTAATTATGCAGTCAGCCCCAAATAGGCTGTGTCTAACGAGGCTGACAGACTAATATCTCAAGAGCCCTTAATGCGTTATCATCTCTTGCTGTATGACCTCATATTTATAACTGCTCTGGTGGGAGGTTGAGAAATGTCCTTCTCTTCCCCCAGCCCCCTCCCCAACTTTCCCCCTCCTCCCCAGAGCAGGAGCTCTTCAGCCTCATCTGTTAGGATCAGGAGGAGAGAGGCGACTTCTCCCCATCCATCACGAGTGGAGTTCGCGCTATTAGATGATTAAAGACATTTTTTATAATATTTGGAAGAGGCTTTGCAATGTCTCTCAAACAGTGTGATTAATGCCTGTTAACCCTCGCCTGGCCGGGATCGGGTGGTGGGGATGGGGGTGCATCCTGGGGCAGGGCTCCCTTGGCACCACAATGGTCACCCGGCCGTTGGGCACCCCGAGCCCTGTGACAAGGTGTGATTCATGGGCCCGGGGCACCTGCAGGAAGCTCCGGCCTCCAGGCAGTTCCTAACGCACCGGGGACTTGGTGGTTTCTGAGGCTGCAACGGCCAGGGCAGGAGGAAGCAGCGCCTGCCCCTTCCCCAGCGCTTACATGAGGGGCCCCAGGGCACTGCTGGTCCCGGTCCATCAGCCAGACCAACCCACACCAGTGCTGTGGGTTTCAAGGGTGGGAAGGGAGAGGGGGTGAGCAGCCTGTGCCCCTTGACCGCTGGCCTGAGCTGGGGGCTGTTTGGTTTCCTCATTTCCCCTTCTTTTTCCTCCCAATGACTCACCCTCAGAGGCAAGTCTCCTCAGAAAAGAATCACGGGCATCTAGATGCTCCGTTAGGATCCACCTTCAGGATGCTGCATCCTTGCTCAGAGTTTGCCATAAAGACCAGTGGGGCTGGGGGACATGTGCCAATATTGCCCAGTATCTACCAAAGGCCAAATCACTGACGTTCACTGACATTGGTTCCCATGGGGAGTGGAGATTTGGCCTCAGATGGGGGAAGGACACCCGTCTCCTTTGATCACAGGCGCAATGTTTCATAATCTCAATTTCTTGTCAATTGATTGCCAGATAGAAGCGACAACCAAAGAGGGCCCCAGGCGTCTGCAACTGCCACTCATCGTATGATTTTAACTCTCCCCCTCTGTAAGTTTGCATTATTTTCTTGTTGTTGTTGTTGTTATCTAAAGAAACCTCCTCTCCCTCCCTTTCCAAATATCCTCCTAGAAATCCCAATGCCCTTGTCAATTCGGTGTTCAATGTACAGATAGCTGAGAAGGGTTAATGCATGATTAATAGGTGTTTTATTAAAATGGTTAATCTGTCATGATACAGTCCAAAAGATCAATAGATTTCTTATAATCATGGCTTAAAATCATCTTTAGCACTACTGCTTATGGGCTTAAGACCCGGGGCAAGATGCTTAGGGGACCTGGGAGTCTCCTGTTAACTCTTTCTAACCCTTCTGCCATCTGAAGTGTGCCTGAAGGTCTGCTGCAGACAGAGGAAAGCCAGCACAGGGCTGCACGTTCCGCTATTGTTAACATCCACCTTATTATTTATGGGTACTAAAATTGTCACACCTGGGCGACAGAAAAGGGAAATGGAAAGAGGGAGAAACTGGGAATGCAGCTGGATAAATGCTCTTTGTTAGGACCGCCAGCAGCACCCGAGCGGAGCGAGGCGGGGGCATGGCTGGGCTGTCTCCGATCCATTAGTGCCGTTGCAAAGCAGCAAGCCTTGGCCAAGCATCGCCCCATCACAGCCTTGTTCCTTCATTAATGAGTTCCAGTCTCACACGGGGGTGAAGCCATGTGGCTGGTGTGAGGCAGGGTGTTGGTAGCCAGGGAGGACCAGCCCAATGCCACCTGAGTCCCCTCCGTGTCCTCAGCCCCAGAGGTTGCTTTCCCGACAGATGGATGATGATGTTGGGTCTGGTTGATCCAACCCTTTGGGGTGCCTGCTCCAAGCTGCTGTTTGATAACTCCAGCACTACCATGACAAACCCCAGAGATGCTGAGCTGCCGACCCCCAGCACGAGGTCTCTGCAGGAGGAGGTGCTGTTTAGACAGGCTGACATGGGAGCAGCTGAGCCAGTGCAGGCAGGGGGGAGCGCAGCCCCCTCTCTGCCCCCTTGCTGCCCCACAGCATCCTCTCCTCTGCAGCAGAGGAGGGATCCTGGGGTCATGCAGGAGGTCTGTGGTGGAGTCTGAATGGCAATGTAGAGGGCTGCAGGAGCACCGGGCTCTGAGAATGAGGCACCAGTGAGTGATCCCTGAGTGATTTTCAGAGCCTTGGCTACGGATGTTGTCTGCGCCACTCATGCAATGGAGACCCAGACCTGCTGCCTAGTGAGCAGAGCAGATGTTGGTGTGCTGGTACCAGAAACCCCTCCCTGTGCCTCCTTTTCTCTCTCTGAGATGTGTGTGTGCGGCCCCAGCACCATAAGCTTGCCCAAGGCTGGAGACCCTTGCTCAGAGGCTGCTGGTTGCTGATGCTCTCTGACAGTTTGGCCACGCAGAGCACCTCCATCACAGCCTCCTTCCCTCACTTTCTTGCTCTGCCCCACTCCCCACCAGGCTCTGCTCCCTGCCCAACCCCCAGCCCATGCCAGCCAGCTGGGCTTGAACCATAGTTCAGGTAAAATTAAAGCAAGTTCATACCGTTACTTCCTCCTTCTCTTCCCTGCCTGTCCTGCACTCATCCTGCTTCAGAATAACTCTCCTGGCAAGAAATCCCAAGTCTTGCCCCATCTAACTGGCGGTACGTGCCTGGCACAGGGGTCCCAGCCAGCCTCCCACCCCCAACAGTGCTTAGCATGGGGCTGGGAGGAGATTTTCCAGACCCCCAGGGTCCAGCCCTCTCCATCCCTGCCTCATTGCTTATTTCTGGGCCATTATGCTCGACAGCGAGAATTTGTTTCTGTCCAGAGCAGATCCCCGGACAGTCTCAAACCCCTGAGGATTTATCATCCTGAGCTTTTGTTTGTGGGTCTCCAGGACCCTCTGCCCCACAGCCAAGCCCAGATACTTCTCTGTCTCCTCCATGGAGCCTGCTGTCCCCTAGGAGCACTGACCCCGTTCCTCCCTTATGGATGCCCAGGCATGCAGGCTTCCCTGCATCCCAGTCACACACAGGCAGGATGCTGCGATCACATGTCCTACCTACTAGGATGGTGATGGCTGTGGCTCCTCTGGCTTTGTGACACACAGGGCTGCTGAGCAAGGTAGCCCAGGGCAGAGCACACTGGGTTCCCAGCGCAGAAAACCCTTGGGATCCTTAGGTCACATTCAGCCTTCCCTGAGACTGCTGGCAAGGGGAGCCTGGAATTGTTCCCTTGCAGCTTCCACATTGCATCCCTGCTTGCAGCCCTGCTCCATGGCAGCCAAGAACAAGTAAGGTATGAGAGTATGAGCCTCCCTTGCTTGTCTCGGGGTCAGCACTGATGTCCCCTCATGTCTAATAGAGCTGAAACAGCATCAGCTGCCTGTGCCGAGTGACAGTGGGGCCAGCGCAGGTGCCAGCACCGCTGCCTGCTCTCTCCACCTAAGCAGATGCTCAGCTGCCCTGTGGTCATGATGGGGAGGATTTGGGGTCGTTCTAAACAGGTTCAGGTCTATCAGGACAGAGCTAGTGGTTGGCACAGCAATTAGGTTTGCATTAGAAAGCTACTCAGGAGGCTGTTGGAGTGTGATGGAGAAGGAAAGGGGTGCAGGGTTGGTCCACCTCATGTACCTCATCCCCTCCCTGGCTGCCCACATTCCTCTGCAGCAGCGCCAGGAAGGGGGGGGACCAACCTTTGGCACCTTTATTGACACTCCCTGAGTTCATACTGCGACTCTACAATCTTTCCCTGAGATTATTAAGAATTAATTGATCACTTTTATATTCCCCCCGATACCCAGTGCTGCTCCGCGACAGGCGGCAGGAGGAGGGAAGGGAGACGGGAGGAGGGCGGGGTGTGTGTAAGAAACACACTGATAAATGTTAATTACTCTTTTACAGCCCTTGTCAAATTCCAAAGCAAGTCATAAATTCATTAAACTCTAACGGATTAAGCACATGCAGCTTATTTAGTCGCCATAAACAAGATCATTTGGATGTTGATTTTCCCCTTTTTATTGCTGCAGCAGAAAAGGGGGGAAAAAATCAGATGAGGGAAGCAGTTGGTTGTTGCCAGGGAGTCAGAAAAGTTTGGATTTATTTCATATCTTGCTTTCTTGCTCTGTAGCAGCTCTCTGCAACACATCAGTCTGCGGGTTGTGCCTGGGCAGCATTTTGGAGGGAGCATGGCCTAACCAGGAGCTACATCTGTGCCCTGAGCAGCATGGAAACTGCATGGAATCTGCATGGACAGCCCTGGGGTGGAGGGGCCATGCTGCACAAAAGGTCTCCATGTCCTCTCTGTTCCCCATGGCTGCCTTCTTAGCACTGAGGCTCTCAAAGACCCAAACAAGGTCTGGATAGCAGAGATGGGATGCTCAAGGACCTTTTGGTGGTGGTTTTCGGCTGGGCTGGCTGCTCTCCAAGGGTAGGTCATCTGTAGCAAGGCTCAACCCAGCTCCTGGGATGCAGGGATCTGCCTTTAGCCACTGTGCAAGGGATTACACAGGCAGAGTTAGCATAAAAGCATCTCTGCTCATTCGGGGATGTTTCAGCTCATTTAAGTGCTGTCCCCAAGGTGCTGACTGTGTCTAAGTGAGTGAGGTGTGTCCCCATCCAAGCCCAGCCATGAGAGAAGAGGCCAGGAAGGGACACCATGCTGGTGAGATGTGTTAGGGCACCTCCAGCTGCTCTGAACATGAGACATTGCCCAGGGTCTGCCAACCCACTCAGTGAGCTTGCCATCTTCTACTTGCACGTGTTAATAATGCTGACTGACCTCCTGAGCTGTGGAAGCAGGAGAAGGAGAATGAGAGGAGGGTCATTGGGATTAATTAATACTCAGGGCTTTAATTATGAGTTTCTTCAACACTGGGCTTCTAATGAGGAACAGGCACTGAAGCAGCCTCTAGTCCTGCTGCCCCCCAGCTGGCCTGGCTGAGATATCTCCTGCCTCCTTGCAGGGGAGGTTTTACTGGGAGGGTGATGGGAGTTAGCCCCTGGCCACCAGCATCTCTCACTGGAGCTCTGGGCTGTGTGGCCAAGAAGTCACCACACTGCTGTATAACCCCATCTGTGCTTCGGGCTGAGTGCTGGGGACCTGCTGCCACCCCCAGCACACCCAGCCCATCCTCCGGTGAGGCTGCATCAGGAGCAGCAGGCAGCAGAGGGAACTCTCAGCACCTCACCAGAGATCACTGCCTGGCTGCTGCCAGCAAAATACCCGGCTTTTGCTTTAGAGACTTCAGGAGCACTTTGTCTAAGGGAAGATGGGCACTGGAGGGGCGACTGCCTTCCTCCAGCCCCAGCTCAGCCCATGTCTCAAACAGGCACAGCCTCAAAGAGGTACAGGTAACCACCATGGTTCTGTTCCCTTCTGCATTTGCCTTGTAGCGGCAGAGGAGCCACAGAAGGTGTCAAATAGGGCAGTGAGGGGGTGCCAGCCTTCAGAGCCCCATCCCCAGCAATCATTTCCCTCCTCTATGACAGGTATAACATGCACAGATAAGTGCCCGCAGAAACATCCCTGTCCACCAGACCCCTCCGTGCATTCCCACTGCACGGAGGTGCTCTCTGGAGAGTTTCCTGTCCTTGAGTGTGGACGGGACATCCAGGGGTTAATGGAAGGAGTGTGTCCCATGCTAAGCAGTAGCTAACAGCCACTAGCTAATAACTTTATGGCTTCAAAGCAGGGCATTTATCATGCTGAAGTTTGTTTATGCACTAGTTGTATGGCGCATTATACCAGCACTGTGTTTGGCTGATAAATTCTCTGTGACAAGCGAGGCTAGCAATGGGGACTCACCGAGTCCAAAAGACCAGTAGCTTTTTCCTGAACCCTGCTTGCCGAGATAAGGATGTTTTTTCCCTCTTTTGTTTTGGAAGGAGGAAAGAAAAGAAACTGACAACCTGGAAACTTAAGGAGATTTTTGTTCCTCATAGGATGCCTGATTCCGTGGTTCCCCAATGGGTCATGGTGAGGACCTGGCGGGCTGTGTATGAAGACCTCTGTGCTGACAAGTGATGCCCGGTGATATGTACATGTGCTGATGGGCACTGACACCTTGTACAGTGTCTCCAGAAACAGCCTACTTCAGTCCCATCTGCCTTCAGGGAGGGTATTTTTGGGGTAGAAGTGAAAGAGGATGCTCTGGTAACACTCTAGTTCCATCCAGTGCTTCCAAAATGAGCCATAATTGTAGTATTCATCACTATTTTGAGGTTGTGTGTGTGCAATTTCTTGCTGAGCAGCTGCTACGTTCACCTGTACCCCCTCACTCTGGGTTAAACTGCTTTAATCCCACTAATAATAATGACCTTCACATTTCTGGCTTACTCTATCACAGGAGCCGAACCCACTTTGCAAACATTAACAAGCTCGGCCTCCCAGCTCCGTGCAAACATGATGGGTCAGGATTATTTTTCCTGCTGTGGTGGTGGGGAAACTGAGGCATCAAGTAAGGCTCTGGGTGCTCTGAGCCTACCCAGAGGGGCACCCTTTGCTTTAACCAGCAGACCAATTTGGACCACTGTAGGTTTTCCTGGGTCTCACCTATGGAGCAAGACTGCTTGATAGGTGGAATGCAGCAAGATGGACCCTTCCAAGCCCTGTCCAACCTGGCCTTGAACACTTCCAGGGATGGGGCAGCCACAACTTCTTTGGGTAATCTGTGCCAGCGCCTCAGTACCCTCATAGTGAAGAATTTCCTCATAATATCTAATCTAAAGCTGCCCTCTTTCCATTTAAAACCATCTCCCCTTGTCCTATCACTACGTGTCTTTGTAAAAAGTCCCTCTTCAGATTTCGTGTAGCCCCCTTTCTGTACTAGAAGACTGTTACAAGGTCACCCTGAGCCTTCTCTTCTCCAGGCTGAACAATCCCAGCTCTCAGCCTGTCTCCAGAGCAGAGGTGCTCCAGCCCCCTGATAATCTTCATGGCCTCCTCTGGACTTGCTCAAGCAGGTCCCTCTTTTGTTGAGGGTCCCAGAGCTGGACACAGTGCTGCAGGTGGGGTCTCGTGAGAGCAGAGTAGGTGGGAAGAATCCTCTCCCACAACCTTCTGGTCACATTCCTTTGATGCAGCCCAGCACACAGTTGGCTATCTGCAAGTGAACACTGCTGGGTCATATTGTGCTTCTATGCACATCTGCCGTGCTCCCCAGTGAGGACATCTTACCTGTGCACATTTACCTGTGCACACCTCCGTGCGCATGTACGGATGAGCATAAACATGTATTCATTGGTGCACTGTGTGCATCTCAATCTCTGTGCAGCATTAGGACCCATCCACGGCTGCATCCCCAGCTGTGCAGCCATCTCCATCGGCGTACCTGTTGCATCCCGACTGTGTACCTGTGCTGTTGTGCACGGCCCTGGCTGCGGGTCCGCATCGGTGGCTGCGTGCAGTGGCCCTGCAGGCTGTAAATACTGCCAGTGTGGCAGGGAGGTTGAGCGGTTTATGGCTCAAGGTCAGGCCCATGAATCATAAAAAGGTGTCGGAAGGAGCATTAACTCCTAGCCTTCGCTTGGTCTCTGTGTGGTTTCAGGCGGGGCCCCGGAGGCAGTGATTAAAGGGTGCACCTTCCCCTTTCAGTTTTACGGTAAAAGGAAAGCAGTAAATTAGAAGCCCACAGGCTGGGGCAGGCCAGGTCCCGCCAGCACAACAACCAAGTGAGTACCTGCCCTGCGCCCTGAGACCCTGCCACCACCTCTGCCCCCCCCAGACAGCATGGTCCCCACACAGCCCCTTCCCAAGGCAGCTGCTTCCCAAAGGACAGGGTCTGGATGTGTGCTGGGCAGGCGGCCGTGCCCACTGTGGGTACATCCCTCCATCCTTGTCTGACTGACTGCTTGGGATGGTCAGGAATGCTCAGCCCTGCTCACCCACAGGGCAGCAACACGTCTTTGCTCTGCACCTTTTTACAACTCCAGCTATAATTAACTCAAGTAGTAAAATTTTTTGAATCCAAATAGATATAATTAATGTTTAATGTCCCTGTTTTCTTGAGACTTGTCTGGACTATTAAGAGCTGAATACTGATCGAAGAGGTGAGGCAGATGTTTCTGCTGCCAAGGTGGGATTGTCGGAACAGAGCAGAAAGCCCTGATAATGATCAGGGCTCTGCCCCACATCTGGACCTTGGGACAGAGAGTTGGGGCTGAGGAGAGCAGGGGTAACATCCAGCACTGTGGGGCTGACCCTGGCTCAGGGAGGAAAGGAGGAAAGGATGAAAGATGCTCGAAGGATCCTGCTTTTTCCTACTGCCCAGCTATAGGTAGTCTCCAGTATTACAGCCTTATGGTGAGCACCCTTATGGGGTATTGAGGGAGGTTTTAACTCCTGGAGAAGGGCTTTCAGGGATGGAGGTGTGAACCCATCCTGCCCCATCCTCATCCCAACAGCAAGTGGGATATGGGACATATGCAGTAGCACTTCCCCCTAGCTGCTGCTGCTGCCGCCAGCCCCATAAGGCACATGCAAAGAGCCGGGTGAGTTTGTCCATTGCCAGACTGGTTTCCCCCAGCTCCTGCCCCCTTGGCACGGCTGCTCACCCCTCTGACCTGCCTGCAGGACCTGCGGGCTGCGGGTCAGGCTGCCACCGCCTGCCTGGTATCTGCAATAGCAAGGGCCCGGGGGCAGGCAGGATGCTGGAGCACACCTGCCCCGGGGACACTGCACATCTGCCCGGGAGCACTGCACATCTGCCCGGGGACACTGCAGGTACCGCAGCCCTTATGGCCGCTGGCATATGGAGGGGAGGCTGAGGCTGAGATGAATGAAAAGCCCGTGCACATGCTGTGCCCCTGTCTCTGAGCTGGCTGCAGCACTAAATGTCTCTGAGGAAGAGAAGGGAGCCCTGCAGCTTGCTGGGAGGGATAATACTTCTCCTTTCCCTTAAAAGAAAAAGTGCCTTTTCCCCTGGGGAATGGCATCGCGGAGCCCTGGAATTGACGGGGCTGCCAGAGCTGATGGATGGCGCCGGTGGAGGGAGCAAAGCAGGTCAGCAGAGCAGAAACCAGCAGGCACAAAGAGAGAGCATCCCCGCTAACCAAGGCAGGCGGTGACACCCCGTGCCGGGGCTGGGCCCACAACAGCCCCCTCTCTGTTGGTCTGGAGAGCTGGCACAGCTGGGGTACCTGGGGTGCCACCCTGCGATGCCCCCAGGCTCACCCCAACTGCACCCATCGACAAGAAGGGCCTTTCTTCATCGCTGCACAAGCCCTGATTGTTCAGACGCTTCCCCTGCCACTGCCTTGTGCTTCTGCTCTCCCCAGAGGCAGTTCTGGGAGGAAAGGGAGGACTTGGAACATCTGCATGGCCGGAGCTGCTGGGGCTTCAAGGATTCCAAAGGGGCTGAGGCTCCTCAGGCAGCTCCAGAACAGGACACCTTGGTTCTCTTGGTGTCTGCTGTGCATCTCCCCTTGCCTCAGTTTCCCCACCAGTGGCTGCATGCATTTGAGTCAAGGCACCCCAAGAATTGGGGAGCTGCATTGCCAACTGCCCACAGCAGCCTCAGTGCAGGCAGTTGTTCTCCCAGGACCTCTGCCTTCCCTCCCAGGCATACAGTATCTATCCCACTGGCCATCCCGGAGCTGAGAAGGAGGAATTGAAAGGTGGAGGCCTGGGCTGCCATGGGTCTCTGTGGGCTGCTCCAAGTAGGGAGCTGGCCATGTTTTAAGGCTGGTGGGAGGAACTGAGTTTTTGTAAATGGTGGCTACAGGGAGAGATTGAGAGACTGGGGCTGAATCAGCCTTAACCTCACTGGAACTCGGGTGCAGACTCTGCTTCCTCATGAGAGGACGTGCATTGCAGCAGGAGAGGGGACAGCAGCTTACAGTGATGCTGGGGGATGCTGGCTGTTGTGTTGTGACTGGGGCTCACAGATACCCACTCTAGCCTGAGAGCCCCTTCCTCTGCTGGCAGGAAGTGTCTCCTCCCTGAGCACTGTCCATATCAGGCACATGTGGGAGAACAGGATCTGGCCCCATCAGCCACTTGTGGAAGGGAAGGATCTGTCCCCATCAAGCATGGGTGGGTGGGCAGGATCAGGAGTCGATCAGAGTGGAGGCAGGCCATGCTGAGCTGTAGAAAGTGACAGCTCTTTTGGAGGGCTGGAGTAAAACAAGGGTGCAGTGAGCTGCAGGCTGCTCCCTTGTCTCTTGTGGGGGCAGCACGACCTTCCCCTTCCTTCCCCTAGAGCATAAAGGCAGGAACAAGCTCCTGCATCAGCTGAGAGGCCATAGCCCTTTGCCCGGGTCCCCCTGGATAGAGGCTCACAGTGCCCTCCAGGGATGCAGAGCTGCATTGCCCTCCTGCAGCCTGGGGATGTGGAGCAGATCTCCCAGCAGATGAATGGCAGGAAGAAGCCCAGGAATCCTGGCTCCTGTCCCATGCTGTCCAGCAGGGAGGATGTGTCTGAAGCTGTTAGGCTGGAGGGACCTATCTCTGGAGGGATCTGAACCCCAGACTGACTTCTTTGCTCTCCAACCAGCCCTGCTGCTGAGTCCCTCTGCAGCATCAACCAGCAGCTGCGAGGAGCAGGAGTGTGGGGAAGGGGCTCAGCTTCAAATCGATTCTGAGCACTGTGATAAGAATCTCTTATCACCCTTGTCATTGTAATGGCTGGGACCGAAATGCTGGGCTGAGCAAGGGCCAGATTTCTGCATGACTGGAGGAGAGGAGGAGACAGGGCGCAGCAGGGAGGCGGTGGTGGCTCTGAGACGAGGTCCTAGTGTTTTGAGCACCTGATTGCTCTCACCAGTGATGACAAAACCAGCTCTCCCTTCCTTTCCCAGCCTTGAGGCTGCCCCATCACCTTGCCCAGTTCCTTACAAGGAAAAGTTGCTCCTGGTGGCATGGGTAAAATGCAGTGAGGGAATGAGTCCAGCAGATCCAGAGCATGCATGGGGATAAGGGACACACAGAAGAGCAGCCCAGAGGGCTGAACACTGCCAAGAGAGACCAGGAGCGAAGAATGGGAAACTCCTGTTCCCACCTCTGCAGCTCCTTACAGCCTCTTTTCCCACCTGCCCCTGGGCTGGGCTCAGGAACAAGGAACAAGACAGGCACCCAGGAGACAGTGGAGCTGACAGGGGTCTGGAATGGGTTTCCAGGCCATTGGGAGTTCTCTGTTCCCATTACTGTGTAAAAGCAGCTTTTCCAGTGGGTAAGGAATAGGGAGAACTAAGCTGATGTGCTCTGGGTGGTATTAGACTGAACAGTGGCAGCTTGGAGTACCCTGAGACCCGCAGCAAGCTTTGCCTTTAACCCCTCGTGCTTCTCCTCTGTGCTTTATTCACAACTGTTGACTGGGATTCCAAGGCCATGAAGAGACACAGATGACATCTAAGGCTGCTGCAGTCCCCAGCATCTCTGGACCCACCAATCTCTGCCTCTCTGCAGCATCTCCTCCTGCTCAGCTTTCCTCTGGTGGACAAGCCCGAGAAGGTTAAACAGGGTCCTGCAGCAAGGCCACTGTTCCTCCTATAAACCGTGCCCCTGGGGGATGTGTTAGCTTTCCACCCTCTCACCCCACTCCCCTTTGCTGTGGCTGTGCAGGATGTCCTGCTGCCCATCAGCCATGGCATTGGCCAGGCAGGGACCGTGGTGCTGAGGAGGGCAATGCTGCTCCAAAGGGCTTGCTGAGTATCCATAGCTGCCTGGGCGTTTTTCCTGCTGGGTACACATTGTTGGTGGCAAAACAAACTCCCCATGCTCGAAAGATGCCCTGAGCCCCCTCCACATGGGTACCCTGCTGCTGGGGGCTTATAGCCAAGGTGAGGTACCCTCAGCACTACGGAGCTGGGGGCTTGCAAGCAGGGGCTGTATCAGGCTCCACAGTTGTTCTGCTGGAGAGGAAGGCTCTGAAGCTACAGACTGTGTTATTCTATCATGAACCAGGCCCAGGTTCCATGGCTGCTCCCAGCTTGGTGGCTGGGAAGCCAGCGGACAGAGCTGCTGGTGTGGTGCTGAGCAGCTCCAGAGAGGCACCTTGGGATTCGCCTGTTTAATTCCAGGAGGAGCAGTGTCAGGTTGAGTGGAATTGGTCCTGCTGGAGGATTTATTCATTTCTCCTTCCCTCTGCCTCCTGCCAGGGGCTGAGCTAAGACCCTGCGCTGTGCAGTCATCTCACTAAAGCCAAGGGGGGCTTAGTGCTTAAATGGTTTTCATGCTGCCACAGAGTTTAGTGCTTGTCAACACAGCCGAGGTCTGGCCAAAGAGCCTTGACAGAGCAGTGGGGAGAGGGGGAGAGCGGGCACCGGTGCTGGGAAGAGGGGAGCACACGAACTGAGTCTCCAAACCACCCTGCATACATGGGAATGTTGCTTACCCAGCTCCGTGTGTCCCCTCCAGCACAGATTTGGCTGTCGCTTGCTCCAGTGAGAGGTGCATCTGGCCCAGCTCTAAGTTTAAACCTCATGGAAACACCTTCATTAAGCCTCACTCATGTGAAAAAGCAGAGCTCACCCACGGTTTTCAAGCCCTTGCTCTTGCAGGCTCTTGCAGAAACAGTTGTATGCATATGAATGTGTTTTGTGCTCTCTAAATATCAGACTGCTTTTAGTGCTGGCGTGAGCCCGAAGCCGGAGGGGCTGAGTGAGTGCTGCTGCAGTAACGTTCCGGCTCTGCAGATGGGGATAGCAGAGCTCAGAAACCAAACCCAGCTCCACATGCCACTTGGAAAGCTTGCTCTTCCTGGAGAGGATGAGGAAGGCACCCTCACCTCCTCCTGCACCTCAGCCTGCCCCGGTGGGTGGAGAAGACCTTGAACGCATCTTCTTGCCTTTAGAGGAGCTGGGTTTGGCAGGGATGAGTTTGCTTTAGGCATGGGATAGCTCAGTTCGAGCTCTGGGACATAGATCTGACATGGTGCAGAGCTGTGAGGCACAAGGCATGGGTGAGCTGGCAGCGCTGAGGTCCCCTGGGAAGCCACCCCACATCTTGGTGGCAGCATGGGGAGCAAGGAGGCACATGTGGTGGGGCAGGCAATAGCAGTCTCCAAGACGCCCATCCTATTGGATGTGCTGCTCCTGCTGGGTCACCCGAGTCAAGCGTTTGAGCAGGACTGGGAGGAGAGCTGGGTAGTTTTATGGGCAGTAATAGTATTTACAGCCCTGTTGGCTGAGGCACTGATCCAGGGGGAAAGGAGCTGACTCCCTGCGAAAGCCAGATTCCAACATTATCGTGCCTCCAGCCTTCCCAAGGGCAGGATTGGCCCTATCCTTTTTTTTGAAGCATCATTAGATGACCATTGCCCATAGGTCGGTCCCACCTGACACAGCCAGCATTCCTGTGCTGGTGAGGTCCTCACCTCACACTTCTCCATAGGTTAAGCCCTTCACTTCCACAGGAAGTGCCAGGGATTTTCTTTCTTCACCCCACTCCTTGGCTTTGTCCTGGCATCCGCAGTAACTGCTTCCTTGGCGGCTCCCCTGCCTGATGGGCAGCCCTGTGCACACCCCACATTGTTTTACCATCACCTACCATAGGCCCCGCATGTTTTCACTTAGTCAACATAGGGAAAGGCTGTAAAACATATGTCTGCTTCCCAAGGAGAGAGGAAAAACTGACTCCAACAGCTTGGTCCAGTTAATGGCTTGGGCTCTTGACTCCATGTTTGGCTTTGCAGAGACTTTGTTTCATGCTCTACATTAGCTGGCTCCCTTCTCAGGCTGGACCAAGGTGTGTTCCCGGGGGCAAAGGATGCTTGGAGAGGGAAGTATTCCCCTCACAGAGCATGGAGGGACTGTGTTGTCCCCCAGGTGCAGGCAGGAAGGAGCACTCCCACCCTCACGGGCTCCTCCCAGCACAGCTCCCCATCCATCCCATACATTTACCTAACGCTAATGAGACATATTGATTGGAATGATGGGATTTGTAAAGGTCGCAGGGTTAAAGTACATAAAACCAGCCTTTCTGGAGCTGCAATATCAGGGCCGATGGGTCTGGTGGGAGAGATTAAAGGCCTCGTGCTGCAAGAATGGAGAGAGCTGACAGCAATTACATTTCAGATGTGTGCATAGTTATAACCCCCCCTCTACAAGACAAGCGACCACATCCCCACCACTGCAGAGCAGGTCTCTACCCCCCCCCCAATCTCCCTTTCAAGAGCAGGATTTCAACAGTGCAAATCAGGGAATGAAAGAATGGAAGAAAGGTGAAAAGGGACAGAGAAAGACTGGAGATCCCTTTGGAGAGGTGGTGCCCAGCCCCATCCCTGTGGCTGGGTTTATGCCCCTGGTTTGGGATTCCCAGCTGAGCTGTTATGGCATCACTGAGCTAAAATCACATTGGAATGTGAACTTTGAAAACACTGCAGTCCCTTTTGTTAGGGCAGGACTCCCACTACTGGTAATGAGCTGGCAGGTCATTAGAGCTCTATCTGTCCCCTGGAAAGGTTCACGCTTGAGGGCTGGAGGAGTTCAGATCCCTGGAACCACAAGGGCAGCTGGCTGAAGGTTTATCCTAGGACAGGGTTAACAGGTCTTGATGTAGGAGACAAATGGATCTGGACATCACTTTGTCTAGAGATGATTCTCAGCCACATCCTGGGATGACTGGGAGCTCAGTCCCTTGTGCTGTGCCCATCAAAGGTATCTCCTGGGCCTGAAGGTCCAGCACAGCTCTGGTGGCATCATCTCACCATCATCCCTCCTTGCAGGCCCATCTCTGCACCAAGTCTTTGGTTCAGAACAGAGAAGAAAGCACAGCCAGGACAGCTGTACCACCAGAAGGTTGTGTGGTTTTAACATCATGGGCTCCTGCGCTGGTTCTGAGGTGTAGGGGAATAAATGTGTGCCTCGATGGAGGGAACAAGTAGACAGAGACACAGGCTATGCTGTGGGATACACTCATGTTAAGAAGGATTATTGTCGACAATATCACTACACACAGAAACAGCTAAATTAGCTCCATGACCAGGCTTCATTAGCCCAGGCTTAAAGCCCAGACCCAGACAGGAGGCTCAGCTCAAGGGCCTTTCAGCCCCAGCTCATCTTGACTTCACATCACCCACTGTACATCTCACAGCAGGATTAACACCAGAGGTGCCTGGGACTCAGGGAACCTGGCTCCGTCTGGCATCACACCAAGCCCAGAACATGAGCAGGGGCTGCACTTCCCCAGGGATGAATCCCAGGATGAAATCCAGTAGAGAAAAGGAGCCATTTGCCATGCAAGGAAGGAGGCACGTTGCTGTCCTGTAACTGTAGCTGTCTCTGGCTTAGAGCCTTTCCCTGGTGACAAGGCAGGGCTTAGCACATGGTATGAAGAACCAGCGATCTTAATAGCCCCTGCAGAGCGGTTGTGCACAGCAGCTTTCCCCTGCTGCCCATTCACACATGCTGGAGCTTTAAATCCTCCCCCAGAGCCCGCCAAAGGGGTTGAAGCAGGAGCATCCCCCAGCACTGCAGCTCACCACCAGTCCCAAGCATCCACCATGTAGCTCAGGCTTTATTTATCCCTCCTGCGCACACTCCTTCCCTCTCTCAGATGGTAATGAGTGGTTTGCACTGGGAACTAAATGAAGTTGATTGCCCACTGGTGTCTGCCATTAGTGGTAATTAGTTAAAACATCAGAGTATAAACAGTAAATTGGCTCTAATAATTAATACTAGCACTCAAGCATATGAGAGACACAGAGACTGGGAGAGAAGCAGCGGTAAGCTTGTAAAATCAGCTGGGGCTGCTTTAATTAAAAAAGAAGGAATGTAAGTAACACAGTATTGGAAAAAGGACAAAAGCCATCAGGATCTTGCTCGTTAGGAGCGTGGTTGTGTCTCCCCTGTTGTGCAGCAGGGCCAAGGGCTTGCCTCAAGCCTTGGGTACCCGCCACTGCAAGATGCAGAGGCTGCTGCATCCCCGAGGTGCTGGGAGAACACTTGTGTGATGAATTTTAACCTTGTCACCAGTCCCCCAGGGCAATAGGGGGACTGTAACATGTGGGTCTGCTCCTGCATATGTGAGGTGAGCAGGGCAGATGGGTGGGATAATCCCATGGGATTTTTCAGGACAGATCTTCTTGGATCTGAGGGGCTGTCTCATTCTGCTGCTCCCTGCTTAATGAAGGCACCATGCTTTTCTCTATCTTCCAGTAGCAGATAGTACCTGAGATGTCCTTTGGGAAGAAGGAGTCAGCAAGGGATGAGTGGGTCCTGCTGGGGAAGTTTGGCTTTACTCTTAGAATAGCTGTTTTTTGCCAACCTGCATCCTTCCCCTTCTTCTTGATCACATTCCCCTTCTGCCAGCTGGCATCTATGGGAGGTTCCCATAGCCCTCTGCCTTAAAAATGATAATAGTAACAAAATACAGTGTAAAGCAGTACTACTGTTGGTGCTGAAGTGATGCTGAGCACCGGGGCTCCCAGAGAGGGGGTACAGCATGGTTCTCCCCACTATAGCAAGTGTGCTGGCTGCATCCATCGCAGTCCTGGCTGGGGCAGAGGTGGTAGAGATGCGGCGTTTGGGGAGCAGGCTGCATGTATATTGCTATTAATCATCCCTGCGTACGTTAACCATGCTAATGTCGTAAGTGACAATAGCCCATCTCAGCTCATGATTTAGGGTCTGTGAACGGAAGCCGGGCTCCTGGGAGTAAATGCGTGAATCCTCCGCTGGTACTAAACCTTCTAATAAATCTAACGCACACCAAAAAGCCCTGGGCACTAAATCCCAGAATCCGGTAATTGAAACCCTTACAGCTCTCAGGAAAAAAGGTAACTGGTGAGTGGAAGTGAGTGTATGTTTTTACAGAATATATATCCTATCTGCACCTATTATCTCCAGCAGAGACAAAGGAAACCTGGAGCCTCCTTGTAAAGCACCTCGTTCCATGGACCTAAAATAATACCTTTGAAAAGAAGAGCCAAGCAGGCTTGTGCTGCAGGGTTCTGTGCTCTGCAGACCTGAGTAGGAAGGAGGAAGGAGCCATGGCTCCTTGCTGCATCCCACTGCTGCCCCAGCCGTTGGAAAATGCCACCAGGGATGTGGTGATCCATCTATCTGCTGCCTTGGGCTGTAGTGCCTTGGTGTCATGGGGATCAGTGGGTTGGCATGGTTAGGAACAGTCATCAACCTATCCTGGGGTATGCATGCATTTGCAGCCGGCTGTTAGTAGCAGCAGAGGGGTATCCCCGAGCTGTCCCTGCCTTATAAGTCATAGGATGTTCCCATGAGGCTCAGCATCCCTGCTGAGGTGGGGTGATGCAGGGCAGGGTGGTTGAAGGTGTTCCTCCACTAACTAGGTTTTTAGTGCGGGGCGCTGCTGGACAAGCAGAAGCAGAATGTGTGGGGCTGGTCCTCATCTCTGAGAGTGGGGTGTTTGCAGGCACAAATAAGTTTGTGTTGTGGCAGTGATGAATGCAGCATCCTTCCCATGGCTTGAGTGCTTCTGGTAGCCAGTGCTGAGGCTGTTTAGGTTTGATTGCTTGAAAAAAAGATCACATTGGTGTTTTATTCTGCTTTTAATCTCTGTTACAGACCACTCTGTAATGCCTTGGCAGGGGACTTAATAAATATAGTCATTTGGATAATGAATGGTGATGATACAGGCAAGCTTGGGGGAGGTTGCAGAGGAGAGATGCTGCACAAGGCACCTGGCTGTGTTTGGAGGCAGGAGGCAGGATCGACATTCTGCAAGATTCCACAGCCCTGGCTAATGCCCGGGACTCAGGGGTTGCCCAGCCCATTCCTAATTCAGCATCCTTCACCATCGGAAGAGGGCTGAGACAGGCAGGGGTCCATGCAGAGCCCAGTGTCCTGCTTGGCAGTAACCATGAGCCTGTCACCCACCAGGATAGGTGAGTATCCTGTGTCCCTGCACCCTGGGGACCTGGGAGCCATCCTGTACATGCTGCAGCACCGTTTCATGCAGCACTTCTGTACGATGGTTTTCTGCAGGATGTTTCTCAGAAGGAAAAGATAACTGAGGTTTATATTCCCCCTCTTTTTACCTTTGCATTTACTACTACCTGTCTATCTCTATATATTACCACGGATCATCCTCATGGCCTCTGTTGCCATCTCCCACCTTCCAGAACCCCTCATCCCTCCCACCAATGCTGTTTGCACACAATGTGGCTGTTTTTAGGTGCCACGCTGCCATAATGTCCACTCACCTGCATCCCCCATCTCATCCCATCCCATCCTGGGCCATTGGGACTGTCTCCTTGGGGGCAACCACTGGATTTCCATTGCCTCTTCCTTTCCTCCCAACCAAACCTGGGGGGAGCCTGAGCACCCTCATTTCTCAGGTCACCGCTTGGCTAATGGTCTATTAATTTGTTCAGTTGTCCCCTGTGAGCCAAACTCAATTTCAGCCCGAGATTCCTCCCTGGCTGTCAACACAGTGATGGATAGGACGAGCGGCTGTCACCGCCAGCCCCGCCGCCCGCTCGGCACACGGGGTACCCTCCTCCTGCACACCGGCACTGCTCCGCCACCTCACACCCAAGGATCTGTCTCCGGCAATGAAAAATGACAGAAATATTTAAGGACAAATAAGGTTTACAAACCCAATTTAAAATTATTACGGGAGGCCCCGGCTGCAGATGGGCCCAAGCCGATTCGCGGCGGCAATCAAATCGAATTTCCTTATCGTTGTATTATTTTAGGGCGTTATCTGGCCCCATAATGCAGTTATAAATTCAATTTCATCTGCGAGCGTTCATTGTTTACTGTCGCCTGTTTGCCGGGGAAAATGTAAACACCTCGCAGCCCTTGGCTGCAAAATTAATTTCTGGTGGAAAACGGGAAAAGGGAGAAAAAGGTGGAAGGTGCCAAAAAAAAAGGAGAGAGGAAACAGGAAAGGTGGTGGTGGGAATGCTGCCGGGCATGGCATGAGGGGTGGCCAGGGCACTAGCATTGGCTGTGCTGCTTGTGATGGTGAGATGCTGGGGCTGGCTGCCATCGTGGTGGGACAGCAATGGATGGGGATGGATGGGGATGGGTACCCAGGCGGCATCAGCAGCTCTCGCCTCTCCTCCCCACTGGAATGTTTCTCCCCTGTGCAAAAGGAGAAGAAAAAATTCTCGGTGACCTGCTGGGGCTGCCAAGGGAAAGTTGAAGGTCTCCCATTAATTCCAGACTAAAAATGACAAATTCATCTTCTACGACAATTAAATGAAGTCAGTAATTGATGCTAATTGATCTTCAGCCGAGAGGGCTCTTACTGCTTTGCCACACTCTCCTCCATTCTCCCACACTTCCCCGCTCCTCTTACCCATAGCCCCTGTCCACAGGGATGTTCCCAGGGCCCCGATGGCTGCTCCAAACCTGCCCAGGCCAACCAGCCCCATTGCATCCCTTTCTGCTGTTCTCTTCTTGGATTTTGCATCTCTTTTCCTTCTCCTTCTTCTGGAGGCAGGTACCAGGCCTGGCTGTGTTAGCGACAAAGGATTTATAGCCTACAGCTGTGTAGGTTTCCACTTAATTTTTATAAGCCCAGCATAAGAGCCAGCGGGGGGTAAAGCACACTTGGATTTTCTCTACTTAAAATATTACAATGTTAGCACTTTTGCTTGAGCCTTGAAAAGGGGGCAGTGGGGGGGCTGGATGCGTGTGTGTGTGCGCGCGTTTGGGGAGGGTTTTTTGGTGGTTTTGTTGTTTTTATTTTTTCTGGGTTTTATGAGAGCCCTTTAATCTCAAGCCAATATGTCAAAATCAAATTAAGGCTTGGAAGGGGAGCGGGCTCAGCGTGCCAAGCTTGCTCGCTGGGTTGTAAATGTACAATTGTTTCTGGGAGCTCTTATTAAAGCGAGGTGACTGCTGCCCATTAAGGGACCCTGACGTCACGTCCTCCAGTGGTACTGGGAGGAGGGGGACGGGGCTTGGCCATGAGGTGGCCATAGGGAAGGGATGGATCCCAGGTGTCCCCTGGAGCACCAGCCCTGGTGTGGATGGGCTGCTCGGTGGCCACAGTAAAGGGACCACTGGGAAGCCCTGGGGATACTTGGGGACATGGCAGAAGAGCAAGTTGAGACTTCCTCCAAGGAACTGTCATAGGGGCTGGGTTTGGGGGGCTTGCAGCAGGGTCTGTGTTTGGGAGGTAGAAGAGGTTGCTCAGCCAGAACTTCCTCTGGCCCTTCTGGAAAAGCAAAAGAGGGAAACCATAAGGGGGGTTTTTTAGTGATTTCTGATGAAAAAGTCCCTGTTTGCTTTGGTTGAGAAGATTGTTTCTTGTCCAAGCAAAACCCTTTCAGTGGGGTGGTGGGGCCAGCCAAGACCCCCACCTGCAGAGCCCCTTGCAAGGTATGGAATAGCATTGTTGTTTTTTGGGGAGCCTGGCCATGGTTAGGGGCAGATGGGACAAGGAGCCTCGTACATAGTGGTTACTGAACCCCCTTGATGTGGAGGCAGGATTTGGGGTGCTCTGCTGTGGGGTACATACTCTGCAGGGGGTCATGAGCCATTTGCAGGGGGTCTCGCCACACTGAGATGCTGCCATCAGCACTATCATGAGTACTTTAAATACATATTTCTGCTCAGCTTCACTGCAAGCAAAGACAATAATGTAGGGTACCCCGTTTCTTCACTCAGGATAGCTGATAATTCTCTGTGATGCTGATATCTGGCATATTTAGGCAGTGCATGTTTTTAAGGTGGTCACTTACCGCCTTTTAATTCATGTTGTGGAACTAAAATGTGCTGGAGAAGAGTGTGGGGCAGTGGGAGGTGTGTTGGCACACTGAGATCTGCTTTCCACCCTCTCCCATCTGACCCAACTTCAGCTCCCAGATGCTGAGGCAGGCGGTCCCTGCCCTGCATCCCCAAATCCCTGATTTCAGTTCACTGAGATGGGCAGCTTTGTAGCTCACCAGGAGCCATCCAGAACTGGATGCTGAGATCCAAGCAATGTCACCCTCAGCACTGGTGTGAGGAGCTGGCACAAGGACAGTAAGGGGACCTCATGCATCCTCTTGGCCATGCCATGCTGAACAAGGGAGACGAACTAACAGCTTGGGTAATTAGTCCTAGTGAGAAGCAGTGCTAATGAGATGGAGAGTAGCATGCACTAACGGGGCTGTCTTGCTTCCAGGACATGAGACAGGAGCATTGCATGGTGCTGGGCTGTCCTGGGGGATGTACGAGCTCATTAGGAGATAGCTGAGAGACATGATGCTGTGGCAGGGTGTCAGACCTTGGGGTGGGCAGCCCCAAAGGATGTAGGCAATGGTTCTCTGTTTCAGGTGGGTGATGTGGCAGAGAAGCCTTCATGCCAATTGCAGGCTGCTTTTGTTGGTCTTACTGGGTCGCCACTGGGAAGCAATAGGACAGGTAGTTCTGTTCTGTGGTCTTTATGGGTCCCACTAAATCCTGTGTAATATACTGTAAATAAAGTTTACAGTTGAAATTGGTGTTTTACAGGGGGAAAACAAAGTCCAGCTGCAGAGCTACAAACAAATGCACTGTATGCAAAGGGGAGAAGGCACCGGTGCCTCCTGCTGAACCCCAACCTGTTTCTTGGGCCTGTCTCGCTGTGTCTTAGGGAGAGCGTAGCTTGCACTGGTTGGCTATGGCTCTGGATGTGCTCATCACCTCCCAGTGCCTCTTTCCTATAAGCAATTGAGACCAAAAGTCATTTGCAAAGTGAAAATAAATGACTTTCTGCAACTAATGCAGGGAATCAGCGGTGAGGGCAGAGGCAGATGTCACGCATGAGGAAACTGAGGCAAGGAGCTGTGCTTCAGGGTCCTATAAAAAGGCTACGAGGAAGCCCTGTGTCACCCTCCTTGTGTCTCTGCTGTAGGTGCCTGACTTGGCATACAGGGACTCAGCCCTGTGCTTGGGACCAATGTGTCGGATGCACCCAAAATACCCCCGTCACCCCTTTTCCCATGGCTCTGCAGCTGGAATGGCCAGTGGGCAGGGCTGTGCTCCGGGCTGCTCAGCGATTCCCAGACGTGCTGCGCTCGCTGTTTTCCGGGAACCCAGCGGCCTGAGCAGAGATAAATAAGTGATCCAGACATCTCTGCACTAAACACACATGACGCGCTCCCTCCCGCCGCCCCCCTCACGCACACAGTTCTATTAATCCTGACAAATTATGACGTACAGACGTGTAATGCAAACTGATTCATCATACATTCAAATCTGCTGTGCGGGAGCAGCGGGAGGGCAGAGGCAGACAAGTGTATTACACGGATAATGTATTTGACGTATTAATAAAACCAGCCGCATTGCTCAATCTGGAGAGAGGGGGGGGATGCCAATACATCATGACAGATCACATATTGATGGAATCCAGATGTTGGGAATCATAGTCTTGGGGCCTTTCTTGTATTGACTAAAGGTAAAAAATGCAGGCTGTCAGCACATTAAATCTCCGCTTCACCAGCGCGTGGTTATTTATTTCTGGAGGATGAGGAAGCTGCTCCCTGCATCCCCTGTCCCATAGCCCAGCCATCTGCAAGAGAGGATGGGGGGATAGAGTTTTGAACCCTCCTGCTATTTGGTTGCCTATCGACTGCAATGACCAGCCAGAGCACACGTTAATAGCACCCCATCAGCTTGAAATCCTTGGGTGTTTGATGTAAATTAGAATCAAAGTGATCCCCATTGCGCACCTGGCCTTGGATTTTAACCAGTGAAACAGTTAAAAACACCCCCCTTGGCTTTAGCATCGATGCTGTGGCTTCCCACATTTTGCTCCTCTTGGACAATGATGCTGCACAGCTCCATCTCCCTTTTCATCCTTGTTCTGAGCATGTTGTGGGTGGTTTGACTGAATGTTACACATACACTTACATGCACACATATGTATGTGTCTATAAGGTATTTTTAGTATTTTTCAGGGAAAGATATTCCATTACTCACACTCTCATGGATAAAAGCCGTTGTGCCAATAACGACTCCAACCTCTATTTTACCTTCCTCAGTCCTTTTAAAATGAAATCATCTTGTTTCAGATCTGTTTGCGTTGGATACTTTCTAAGGGCTGCTTGCATTCTTGAAGGCTGATTGACTTTGGCT
>JANHGB010042361.1:10513-23909 GCA_026283785.1 Coracopsis vasa
GGACAATGTCTAACGCTTTGCACAAGTCCAGGTAGATGACATCAACTGCTCTACCCCTGTCCATCAGTTACGTAGCTCCATCATAGAAGGCCACCAGATTGATCAGGCAGGATGTCCCCTAAGCGAAGCCATGGTGGCTGTCACCAACCACCTTGTTGTTTTTCATGTGCCTTAGCATGCCTTCCAGGAGAATCTGCTCCAAGGTTTTGCTAGGCACAAAGGTGAGACTGACTGTAGTTCCCTGGATCATCCATTTTCCCTTTTTTGAAATGGGGGTTATATTTCCCTTTTTCCAGTGATAGGGAACTTCACCTGGCTGCCATGATTTTTCAAATATGATAGGCAATACATACTTACAGTGTATGACATTTTTCAAATATGATGGACATTGCATACTTACTCTGTGCAATGGCAAAGATCTTTTAGACTCTTCTTTTCAGGCAGAACTTCACCTTTTTTTATTCCTCCAAACCTAACTTAAGTTGTCTTTATTGTTCATATATTTATGAAACACTTCTCAGTGTTTTACTGATCTTTCGGAATAGCAGATGCTGGGAATCCTTTCTACACACAGCTGCTCGATGGCTGAATAGATGCTAAAGCCACCTATTGTCTCTCATATTTATTTACTTTCTAGGGATTCTTTTCACCTTTTATGCAGAAATGGAGCCATGAAAGTGCTGTTTCTTGTTTTCCACTGTACATCTACACAGGCATTTTTATATTTTGCAGCTTCATTTAACTTGATCTCCCTTACATCTCTTTTGGCATGGGCAATTCCCAGCTCTCCTTTTCACTGATTATCATTTTGGATTGCTGTTGGCTGCCCATAATCCTTACCTCTTTTGGCCGCTTTCCACAAATCCTCTGTCCTCATTCATATTCTTCGCGCTTCCCACTTGAGTGAGATCTATGAATTTCATTCATGCTTGTGTTCATTTCTCTGCCAGATCATGTATGAGGATGTTAACTAACACTGATCCATGTGGATATTCCACTAACTGCTTTCCTGCAATGTCATGTAATATTATGCGTGATTCATTACCCTCTGGCTTTTGTTTTCAGCATCTCAGTTAAATATTGGGCTATGCAGCTGCTCACAGACAGGCTGATTTAATTCATGTGGCAAGAAAAACTTCATGAGATATTGTCTCACACGTTTTGGTACAGACCAGATATTTTATATCTACTGTAATAATTTTAATCTTGTTATTCTGCTATAACAAAAAATAAACTGAATCCACATGTATCTGAACTTAATCTATCCATTTATTTTCATACAAAGTCAGTGAAAAGCACAACTAACTCAAAACAGTAGCTTCCCTCCACCTCTTGTCGCAAAGAATAGATTGAGACTTTCACTAACATCACAGCTGAATGCTGCTTTAGCAGTTGGGGCAGTGGTCTGTGTGAAAAGGGTGTTGCTTTTCCACCATATGATACAGAAGGAGCTCTGCACCTGCCTAAGATAAACCAGTCAAGTAAACTCTCTTCTCCTGTAAGCACAATCGGATTTTCAAAATAGAAATAAATTCGTTCCAAGTGTATTTTTGTGAGTGGAGATAGTGAAAAGAGAGATCAACAAATAGATATGAGAAAATAGATGGGAGAAAGTACAGGCTGTGTAGGAAAGAGAGAACATGGACAGTTTCTTATCGGGCTAACATGACCACATTTCTTTACTTTTAAAAGGGAAACCATGTATTGTTTGTGTGTCCATATTTCTGCTTCTTCTTCTTGCAAGTGCCCAGCTGCCTGCTCTTTGTGTCAGTGCCTGAATTTGGTCAGCACCTGCTGCTTTTATGAGGTTGCACCTTATTATTTTCTATGTTTCAGTGATAACAACAAAAACTCTGGGATTGTCCTGAAATCTATTATGCCTTTTTTTCTTTTTTTTCTTTTTTTTAAGTTACTAAACAACTTTGGCATTTTGCTGTTATTTTTTAGCAAAATGCTAAAATCTTTCCTATCACTGAAGTCTACAAAGATTTCTTTGCTATAAGCAAAACATTTATCCTCAAAATAAAATGCCGTTTGGCAGGAGGTTCCAGGAAAGCTGGCCCCTCCACTTCCCTCATATGTCACTGCTGCTTCCCCAAACCCAAACTAAGCTGTGATGGGATGATCAGCTGGATGCTGTCGTACATCTTTTATTTCATCACATCTTTTGCCAATGAAACTTCAAGGGGACAGTCTTTAAGAAGAGACATCAAATAAGAATCAGGAAGTGTGAATAAAAAGCTTCATTTTCTGGTCCTGGGCCAGGGTAAAGATGTTTGTTAATTTATGAATGAATCAGATTTGTGCTGGAAACCATTTGCAAGGAATGTGTTCTTGGTCTCTTGCTTCATGCTAGTCAAAGCAAAGTCACCTATTGATGTCAAGCTGCATCTAGGCTACCACTGTTATGCTAACCCTAATGTTAATCCAGGCCTTCAGCATGAATGATTCACAAATTTCATTAGAGAAAAAGGTCTGCTAAAACCTCCAGACAATTCCTCTGGATTGCTGAGAGTGTATTTAGATTCAACTGACATCTGTATTTGGATTAAAATTGCATTCTTAGTTATATATCTCCTCCCACCACTTTAAATCTCCAGAAAAGCATAACTTTAGAAAGGAAGACCACATTCCCTAACAGCCAAGAGGAAGATTTACAAGCCAGATGGTGATACTTAAAATATGATGCAAGTTAATTTTTCCTCTCTTTCAATGTGAAAACATCACCATCCCTTTCTCCTACTATCTCTATCTCAAGATGACTGAGTACTCTAACCTCACTAAATCCTTCTGCACTAATTAAACACCCTTCCCTAGGAGTAATAGAAACATCGGAGGATACACCTTTTGCCATTAGAAAGCAAAAGCTTATATACATAGAAATAATAAATAGAATGCATAGAAAAGTTCTTCCTGCCATCCCCCCTGAAATAAGATTCTGGCTTTCATTAAAAAAAATAAATACAAAAATGCAGAAAAAAAGAAAAAAGAGAGAGGATTTAAAAAAGTATTTCTGGCTTTTGGCAGTCACAGTTTATATTTTCAGATTATAGCCAATGGATTTTGGCAACTGAAATCCAAAAAACACCAGTGGCTTTGAACAAATTAAAACCAAAAGTAAACCAGCAAACCACTCAAAAAAACACTTTTTCTCAAAATATACCTTTCTCTTCTCAAGAATGGTTTAGGATAAAATGCTTCTGTTTGCAACCACTAAATGTTTAGTTTAAAAAAAAACATTAAAAACTTTATTTCTGGCTACCATACTTTGCTTTCATGAGAGCATCAGTACACATCTGCAACTACAGAGCTCTGCTTGGGACCTGGGCTTAACACTGTATTTTGTTGTGCATTGCAAAATGAGCCTGTGGCTCATCATGAGGGAAACTGAGTGAAATTATAGGTCTTGTGTAATACAATAACACCAACTGAATGATTTAATACCACTTTTTGGCAATAACATCTAGGAATTGATAAAACATTGTGAACATTCGCAGTGATACTGAGAGGACTGTATTTCCTCCCATGTTGTGGTCTCTTTGCATGTCATTCATCTGATGATATGCAGATGTCGAAAATTAAGCCAAAGAATCCCGCTTTAGTGTTACTCAGAAAACACAAAGTGTTGGAAAGCGTTTCTATGTCCAACAGAGAATCTCCCTGGTATATCCTATTGCCACTTGCGTGTACCCAACTTCTGTCTGGAGATCAGGAGTGTGCTGGGGGTAAGAAGAAAACATGCCCTTCAGCTTTTCCTGTTAATGATAGGAGATCTTATGCAGCTGGAGTAGCATAATTAGAAAAACGTATAAACTTGAGCCAAAGACTAGCTAAAAAAAAACCCCAAAAGTGTAAAAATCTGTGTGCATTCATAACAGTTTCCTCAACACGCCGTAGTTCCACATTCTCATCTCCAGGGTCCCAGACATTGTAAAAGCCTGTCAGTGTCTTTTGAGCAGTTAGAGCATTTTAATGGCTGGTCTTCAGCAGTGAAATACTCTTTCAGAAGAGCCAAATCTGAGTTTGATTGTGACAGCATTCATAGTTTGATGGTCAACCACCACTGTCTTTCCAAAAATAATGTAGATATTATAAGAGGAAACTACAACAGTGTTTTGTTTTGCAGTAGAAGTACAGTTTAGTACAGAACCCCACAGTCATGTCATTTATTATCCATTGGCTCATTTAGTAGGATGGCTTGGAGTGTGCAAACTGCAATTTTGGGGGAAGAAATAAAAAGGGCAGCTCCACCACAAGCACCTAACATATGCTCTCTAAGACTCTCATGGCAACAAGAGGTTTTCAGTCTGAAACAGGGAAGTCTATAAAATATCTGATTGCTGTCTTCAACTACCTAATTGGAGTAAGTGGAAGATGTAGGCAGACTCTTCTTGCGAGTGCATAGTGATAGGAGGAAAAAAGCCTAAAACTGCTCTATTTCCTTGTCACCATAACACTAGACGCATTATTAGAGTGGTTGGTATCTAACTGCATTAAACAGCAAAGTCAAATCCTGTAAATTGAAATTAGCCATTTGTACAAGAACTTTGGTGCTGAATTAAATGTATTTCATGATACAAGTATGTACAGCTCATAGCCCCATTGAGAGCAGGAGGCTTTGAAGTCAGGAGCATTTAATAGTTTGTTACATAAAAGCTTCCTTGGAGAAGAGTGTTAACTATGACTTGACCTTGTACCAGTCAAGCCCATTGGTATTAAATCAGCTTTTGAAGTTAACTTTTGTACGTAGTTCAGCTTGGTAGAAAAAAACAGTATTGCTTCTGTGTACTGAATATCAGAGTTTCTTTAAAGGCACATTTTATCCCGGGAGGTTTGTTGCTTTTTTTTTTTTTTTTCTGGTAAACATCTCAAGTTTCTTCTAATCCTGGGAAAGTGAAGTACTTTTGTCAAATTTTAAGGCTGGCAGAGAAGCGAGATGAACTTGGCTTATGCAGTTGTGGTAGTCTGATTGTCAGGTAATTCAACGACAATCTAGATGTCTCAAAACTTGTCATTCCGGAGCAAAATTGTGCAGTTTTTCTCTAGAATTGGGTCTCGTGCAGCCATTTTAAATACAGTAATGTGCAGTAAATATGAAGTAATTGGAGAATCTGAAATCCATTTACTTGTTGCTTGAGGATAGACCTGAAACTATCTCTTCAAAAATGCTCAGATAATTTTATCAAGGTAAATCTGAGATAAGACTACAAGGGGCAGCTGGCTGTTCCCCTTTTCTTCTGTAACTGAGAAAGGGAAAATAGTGCTACTTTTAATGTTGGGTTTCATGTAAAACACAAGAGGGAAAGAGAATTTCCTTGCAGCTGCTGACTTCATTAATGTTAAGCCATGGGCTTGTTTGGATGCTTGAGATGAAGGGGTTTAACATACACGCTTTTTGTCACCTAGAGGGTCAACCCACTGGTATTTTAAATAAGCTTCAGTGGGAAAACTGCAGTATTAAAATGCATTTAAAAGGTCAACTTTATAACTGCTTTATACAAAATGCATGGTGTGTCTTCTGAAAGTTGAGCAGGTGGGGTGGGGGAGAGGTGGTGCTTTTAATGGATGTTGCAGGGGAAGTTCTGTATTGAGAAGCACTCCATTTTGATTTTGTGAAACTCCAGACCAGTCACTACACCCCAAAGTGCTTTGTAAAACATGGCTTATGTATATGCTGCTTGTGTATATTGTTTCATGAAGGAGAAAACATCAAAACATAATTCTTAATATTACTGGAGCTGAGATCAGCTTTCTGGTTTAAAGCATACTGTCTATATAAATTTGGAGTAACAACTCCATCCCCTGTGTTTGTATCAGGTTGTATTACAGATCAAATATGCTGGTACCTGCTGAAATGTTTGTTGCATATCATTTTAAAACAGGCTGTAATAATACAAATAGTTGTAATTCACTTACATTTCTACACAGAAATGATGTAGTTCACAGTGAAAACAATAAACATCCTGCTTTTTTATAGCAAATACGAGTACCTTGAGTAGCTGAGTTTAGTAGCTACATGGCCTTGTTACAGAATATGATTTCTGTAACTGAGTGATGTGGGAGGAGGATGTTGCTAGCAGAAACTTCTTGGCTGAGCTGATGTTCTGGTGTTTAAAAGTAGATTTGAATGTGTTTGGATTACTTTGCTTATGTCGTTTTTCAGCACTGATCACCTAATTGCTGTTGCTGGGGTGGTTGTTTAGTTTGTTCCCCTTGTGAGTTGCTGGCAAGGCTGTTATTGGCCAGTTCTATACCTGCATACCAAGTTAAAAGCAAAAGATGCCCTGAGTATCACAACAGGTTCAGCTGCATGGGATGAAAAGTTTTAAGTGTCACAGCTGTAATTTCATTATTGCCCAAATCTTTTAATCACTTAATAAAATTGTATTTTATTAATCACTTAATAAAATTGCGCCCCTAGAAATGAACTGAGTAAGGGGTTGCAGCTTTACTGAGCTGACACTCTTCCCCACCACTGACAATACTAAACCAAGGAGGCAAAGTGAGTAGCCTGCTTTAAATGTAATAGTAAAATACTTAACACTCTGCCTAATCTTTTCTGCCGTAGAAAGAGCTTTGCCTTCATCCTTAGACCTGTATAATTACAAAGCTACTCTAACACTTGTTTTTTAGTACAGTGGAGGTGTGTGCTTGAAGGGTAAATGGAGTTTTGTAATACCTGTGCAGATTATGGGAATTTACTAATCGCCTGCCTTCTGAGAATAGTAGTGAGGAAGAGGAATGATTGTAGCTTCTGTACAATTAGGAGTCTAGTAGCTGCAAGATGCTCAGGTATGACCAACTGGTGAAAAGTTACAACGGCTGTACTGTATGCTTGTACTTACTGATATAATTTCATTTATAGGGATTTTCTGAGTTGCGGTGCCTCTCCTAATTGTTTGTTATAATTAGTTTTATTCCTGTTCAATCCACCTTTCTCCCTTTTCTCTGCTAAATCCATTCCCATTATCTTGTTACTTCAGTCTACAGCCTACCACATTTTCAAATGTCTTAGATCTCTTAAACTCTTGCTCTTCACCACAGGAACACTGCCTGTGGCTCAGATCAGTCTAACCTTTTGGGACCTAAGTAGCTTCTCTTCGCTAATTCTGCTGCTCGCTATAGTATTTCGTAGGCTAAGAAACAGTGAATCATTAACACTATTAGGGTTCCTGAACAGAATCCTTAACAGTGGGAAAAAGCCATTAGTAGGTCTTTCAAAGCACCCTCCCCATTAAGTTCCATTTTAAAGGCGTAACAGAGGACAACTTTTAAATTGCTACTGCAGTTTAGCTAACTCTAACTCCATATGGAAACCACATTTTTATTCCTTCCTTTGGAGCAAGAAAGGAAAGCTGAAGATTTGCTGGTTTTGGGTCCTGCTTTCTTCATGAAAGCAAGCTCTTAACAAGATTTTACGCTTTTACACTATTTTATTGTATGTAACAAGCATTTTATTAAATGTAGCACCTGACACCCTTCAGAAAGACAAATACATGTACGGAGACATGTTTTTTTGCTCACATTATAATTTATCCCTTGAAATCAGTATGACTTTGTCCTTTTCAGAGGAAGAGGACAAATCTCTAGTTAAGTTTTGGTGCACTTCTAAATGAAGCCTTTAAACACTGCCTTCCTTCTGAGTACTACACATGATGGAGCTAACACTCCTCAAACCGCTATTTAGGCAGTGGCATTTCACAGTGATCAGTTCATGTCTGAAATCTTGGTTATTTCATTTTTTGTAACTTTGATCTCTGTTTGAACTCTTGTTAGATTGGCCAGTTTCTCAGTCAGTAAAGCAATTTCCTTCTCCCGCCGTAATACATCCTCCACTAATCTTCCTATTCTCAGTGTTAGGTCATTTATGAACTGCTCCAAGATGGGAAAATCCTTTTTAAGTTTGTACATCTTGGGTTTTAAATCATTTGCAAAAGTAACTGTCTTCAGAACTTTTGCTCTGTCACCTTCGAGATTCAGAAGTCTATCTGAATGCTTGTTAAAATCACTCCTTAACTCAGACAACGCTGTCTGAATTTGCTCAATTTTTCTTGCGTTACTGGATGCCAAACTTTGTAGTTTTGTACTTCGGTCAATGCTACTGCTAAGCAGGTCACCTATGTTTTTCACTGTCTTCTTTTCACCTTTTTCTACTTTATCTTCTAGTGTTTGCAAAGATTCTGTCAGTGCAGTTGTATCAGAAACCAGGCCTGAAATGCGCCTTACGTCAGTTTTTACCGCCACAATGGTCAAAGTTAGGTTTTTTGCTACAGAAGCTGCATTCTGTTCAACACTTGAAATGGCATGAAAAAGGGCTGTTAAATTCTTCTGCAGTTCTTCTTGTTTTTTAATTATGCTGTTAGACCACATTTTCATTGTATAAATATCTTCCTGCAGATGTTTAAGGTGAGAAATTACTTGAAGATCTTCCAGGTGTTCCATTAGGTTCCAAGTCTTTTCACACTAAAGGAATACAAACAAAAATATTTTACAAGATTTACAGCTTAACATACATCAAAATTAAAGCTGTATCTAATACAGTATCTTATTAATGCGATATTGAAACTGAATGCAAACTCTGTGGGAAAGAAACACTGCAACACAAAAATGTTGTTTTTTTTCAGTATACATAACAAATGCAGATGTTATTACTTTTTCTGTTACAACAACCATTAGAGGAAGGCACTATATGACTTTCCAGCATGACCTCTGAAACCACAGATCATCAAATGCAATCTTCTGATTTATGGAAATCTTTTGTATTAAGCCTGTGGCAGCTGTGATATAGAAAGCCACACATAGTGTAGAAATATTTTAGAAAGATGACTACTTTAAAATTCTTTTATCCAAAAATCATGGACGATAATTAATTTATGTGGTTTTATTTTGGTAATCATTGTATGTATTTTGAACATGGTGGTCACAGAAGGAAAAGCTGAAGAAATTAGGCATGGTTCTCTTTTGTCTAAAATAAGACACAAAAAGACTTCATAGAAAAACCCTCCATAAAAGCTGTGATAATGAGGGGATACTCATGCTACAGTTAGATTTTTAGTGACATTTGCTACTTCACTTATTTGTGATTTTTTAACAATTGGTGCTTGGGTTTCAAATTTGAGAGGAAGAAAGTTAAATACCCAAGTGACACACTTCTGTTCAATCCCCAGTAAGTCTGTAGAATTTGGAAAAGAAACAATTTATTCTGAATTAGATAATGCACAAGGACAGGGTGATTAACTGCAATATATTTTATTTGAATATGACTGTAAACACATACAAATCTGTACATAAGTAATAAGTATGTGAAACTGATAAACTTTATAACATTGAGAAGTGCTGGCTTAATAGTCTCTTGAGTGGGCAACATTAACTGTAGTGAAGGTTTCAATAGAGTTCTAGATAGATGAATGTACAAAGCCAGAAAAATTTAACTTTAGCCTAATTAAGTCAAATGTTGTGGGTTCATACTGTCTACTAAGCAATCTACTTTCCTGAGTTCAGAAGTAGGAAATTATCAAGCCAGACATCTGTAGACACAAGTTTAGGGTGGTCTTGATATCCAAGTTTCAGTGCACAGGTATCAGGCACATTAGGTAGTATTGCATCCTGTGTAAGTAGACATAATAGATCTATGGATAAATCAGATATTCCCAGCCCCCAAATACATAACCCCATGGCTTTCATTAACTGCTCCTGCAGCCATTGGTTCACCAAACTTCAGGAACCAATGTCAGTGACACTGTTGAGTTTTTTTTCCCCTTTGCAATGCAAAGCAATACCAGACATGTCACATAATGTCTAACAGAGAACATTCTGCAAAAGTTAAAACTTGTTTCTAACAGCACCAGAAAAACCAAACTAACTCACAAATACCAAACAAACAAGCAAAAAAACCCAACAAACTCAGTGACTGATCACACCAAACTTTCAAATTAAATGCTGGAAGAACCACCTAATGGGAAGATCTGTAAATAAGAACTTCAGTTTACATGTAGTCCAACGACTTCAGTGGCAGAACAAAACTATGCCAGTGATTTCAGGAAGTCTGAAAAAGATGGTAATGAGGTCTGAGGAGGGTATTTGCATAGGCTGAAAGAAACATATGATAACACCAGCTGCTTTGTAACCCTGCGCTTATAAATACCAGTCCAAGACAAGTTTCTCCATAAGGGGTACTCGCTTTCTGTCATGCTGTTGTATATAAGCTGCAGCTGTTAGAAATGTACTTGGTGCGTTCCTCCACAGAATAAAATATCCCAGTAACAACTCTGACATTGAGAAGTCTGTATTGTAAGCACAAAAACATTATGGCATATAATACATTAAAAGCAAAGTACATGTACATCTGACTAGAAATAAGAACTTAATTGTTCATGGTAATATAATTGTCCATGGAATATAATACAAAAAGTAACAATATAAAAAAATAAGCAGTGAAAACTGAATGTAAATTGTAATCTGATGTCTTCAGTTTTGACTTCTTTCCCCCCCTTTATCGCTAAATATTTTGCTTCTAATTCCTAATAAAAATGAACTTAAATAAGCTAAAATAATCCTTAAGATGATACTCCTTCCTCAAAAAAATATTTCTTGCTCTTTAGCCTCTTTATAAAAAGTTTGCCTTTCAATGTAATCTAATGCCTGTTTAAATTAATGACAATATTTCAGCTATCCTTAACATATGTTGGAGTCACATTATTTATTATAAAGTGCTTTTTCAGCAATGAAAGCTCTAAGTCCCAATTCACTTATCCCCATTCTGATCATTTTCTAAGTTATAGCTTTCCAAAGTTATTTCTTTTGAAGATACTTTCATGTCATGCATGACTTCTAAAACCAGTATTTCACCCTGCATTTTCAATATGCTGTCATTGTACTGTATGCCTTCAAGAACCTTTTGCATGGCCACCGTATCAGAAATGGATTTCAACATATCCTTTTCCACAGTATATAGCTGTGTTGTCAAGTCCTGTATCTTTTTCTCCATACTTAGCAATTCACTTGATAATCTAAGAATAGAGTGAATAGCATTTTCAATTGCTGGCAAATGGGTCTTGCACTCCTCAATTTTAGGTTCATATTTCGCAAGTTTCTGATGCAGGTCTCTGCCCTTGGCTGCCAGACTATTCTGTTGTTGTTCTAGCTTTTCAACGGCCTCTGCATGTGAGTCCAACTTTTGCTCAACTCTAGAGAATTCGTCATCTTCTTGCCTTTTTAGTGTTTTTATATTTCTAGCTGTACTGTCATCCAAATCTCTTACTCTTTCTGAAAGAGATTTAATTCTCTGGTCAACTTCATTAATTTGGGAAGTAACTCCTGTATGTATGGATTTCACTTCTGATTTTAAGCCACTGGTGTTAGTGTTCATTTCATTCAAGCTTCTTCTCCAGGAATTTGTAACATTTTGGAACTTCTCACTAATGTTCTGCAGCTTCAGAGAGAGAGTCTGCTCATTGTTCTGAATATCATTTATGATGTTATGAAGAGAAGATACTTCCTGCTGAAACTCCGTCATCACAGAGACAGGCAAGGCAGCTGCTTGTAGGATACTTTCAGAAGACTCAAGCTGCATTTGTAACACAAAACAATGTCTATGTCTACTTCATGAAAGTAAGATAGAAAACCATTTGCATTTATTTAACAGAGAATAAAGACTCTTAGAAGCCACTTTGTTACAAAGCCCCTATGTGATTTGTTTTCATGCTTCAACTTTAAAATATTGCTGATGAACCTTGCACGAAGAAGTCACAGAAAAGCGTATGTTTGTTGTTGAATTTCTATAAAATACACACCATTTTCTTTGTTGTCCATCCCTTATTTTCCATGGGGTTTTTTTGTTATTGTTTTGTAAAATATATCATATTATGTAAATCCCACGCAACATCTTGCAATGTGAAGTATAGTATATAAATAACCAGATCATATCATGTATAAATGACATCACTACAAGCTCAGTACTAAAACAATTTCACTGGCGTAAGTCATGCTGTTCTCCTGTCATTATCTGCAAAATGATTCAGCAGCCAGCCCAAGTTTTCCACTTGATAATGTAACAAGCAGATAAGAAAATAAAATAGAAATGCAAATTATTTCTATCACTTCATTATGTCTTCATGTTATTATGAAGGTCTACTACATAAAAATTCCTACACATTTTCTTCAAAACTATGTAACTTAGGATTATACACAGAACAGTACTGGTAGAATGAAGTATGTGCATAAATGAAGTTTTTGAAAATAGTTTAGTGTCTAAAAAACAATATATTCACGTACTTGAATAATGGTATGGATTGACACATTTAGTCACATGAAATATTCTCCAAGGCCTATTCACAGGTAAGTAGAATATATTATGAAAATTTATTTAAAAGACAGTCAGTTAAATTTACCTAAATGACAAAAAAGTAAAACAATGGCATATAATTACCAGAGGTTATCCAAGTAAGATGTTAATGCTTACCTTTTCAGAAATTAAGTTGACTTTATTTTCCACATCCAGGAATTTTTCAGCTTCTTGCTGTAAGAAATTATACTTTTTTTCCATACCAGCAAATTGACCTGACTGCTGAAACAGGAACCTGCAAAGTGCAAGTAAATAAATAGTAAACAGAATTACAGAAGTAGCATTTATTAAGCGTTCTAGGACCTGATTCACAGCAATCTGTTACTGCAGGGATTTATGTTCACAGAATTTGCTAGATCAATACATGAAAGAAAAAAAACAAACTAGAATTTAATGAAGTTGATCTGTCTTCATACTGAAGTTATATGTATATACACACACACACACCCCTATAGAGGTAGAAAAATAAGGCAACAGCCATAGATACGCTTTGTTCTTACACTGTATGCCATTCAAACAGGAAAAATGTCCAATAAGACCACTGACATAGGGAGGGTGTTACATGTGCATAATGCATCATCTTACAATACACGTTACTGAAAAAGTACTATTTAACCTAATCTAACATGGATATAAAATACAAAAAGTTAATTTCGACTTTCTTGCAAAGCATCAAAAAATCATGCACAGAAGCCTTTGGATTTAGAAAGGCTGGTTAACTCTAATGTTGTTTAACTGCAACCATCCAAGACCATAAGGTGCACTGCAGCAAAGCTTGTATAGCTACTGTTATGATGATGCTAGCTTTGAAGACAGCAAAGACCTCAATCCTGTACTCTATATATATTCTAGATGGAGCTTAGAAAGCTCCTAAGTTCACAGTAAATGAAAGTACTTCATCCAGTTAAAAAAGACGTGAGACAAACAAGCTAAAGCCCTGAATTTTGCTAGAGGGTCATTAATCCCAAAACAAGGGTAGAACAGATAGAGGTGTATTAGCCCCAGGGAGGCCAAGGCAAAGGGAAAAACTAATTGGAGTAGGATAGTGCCAGC
>JANHGB010042366.1:3337-25052 GCA_026283785.1 Coracopsis vasa
CATGTCTGGAGAAGAAAAGTCTCAGGAGGTGCCTTATCGCTCCCTACAACTGCCTGAAAGAAGATTGTAGTGAGGTGCGGGCTGGTCTCTTCTACCAAATAACAAGTGATAGGACAAGATGTAACAGGCTTAAGCTGTGCCAGGGGAGGTTTAGATTGGATATCAGGAATTTTTTTTTTTTTCACTAAGAGGGTGTTCAGGCCTTGGAATAGGCTGCCCAGGGAAGTGGTGGAATCACCATCCCTGGATGGTGGCGCTTAGTTACATGGTTTAGTGGTTGTCTGGGCAGTCCTGGGGTAAAGGTTGGACTTGATGATCTTAAAGATCTCTTCCAACCTTGTTGATTCTATGATTGTATGATGGAGGTCCCCAGAGATCCTTCTCTTACTCCTCCCACTTTGGCTGGGCCAAGATATTAAGGATCTCTCTCTAAGTAGCAATGAAATGGGGTGAGACACAGGAAACTTACTGATTCAATGAAAAGAAAGCCAAGTCCTGAAACAGAAACGTGGAGGGGGAGGAAGAAAATCAAGGAGGCAGCTGGGCAAGAAAAGCACATTGTGGAATTATGCAGCATCCTTGTAACAAGATCAGTTATTCAGCTACCTGTGAGGGCACTCTTTGCATTATTCATAGGTTATTAATTACACAATTCAATTTTTTTTTGAGACTTTGCCATTACAGCTCAACACCTGCAGCAGGTAGCCCAGCAGCCCTTTGCTGCCTCCACTCCCCTAACACAGCCTATTCAGTTTTCTCCTCCTGCCTAATTATGACAATTACTTTCTTATCTTCCTCTTTTATTTCCCTTTCCTTACATTGTTTGATCCAGCTGTTACAGCTTTAATGTTCTTGTAATAAAGCCGTTCTCTGCAAAGACCCCACCCAGGATGGCACCATAATATCAAGCTGCTATCAGGTAGCAGTTGAAATCAGCTGAAATCAGCTTTCCACCAGGTGTTTCTCCAACAGCTCCTAACAAAAGGGAGGTTCTCCTCTGAATGCTGTACCTCTCCATGGCCTCCTCTTACCATCCCTTCCTGCTCAGCATGTGCTGGATGAGCATGGAGGCATGGTCTCAGAGGCGTTTTCTGAAGTGGCAGATGCCCCAAGGAAGGGCTCAGCCGACAGCCTTAGGCACAGCATCTCTGCTCCTTGAAGCTGAAATCCATGGCACCAAATGTCCAAGCATCACTGAGGCCCTGTGCTTACAGGCAGCTCCTGCAGCACGGGCCCCCCTCCTGCACATCCTTGATCACAGTACAGGGAGCTGTACATAGACCATAGCAGGTAACGTGCTTACTAATTACATACTGAGAGCACCAACAAAGAACCAGAAGAACGCAAGTGCTAGAAATATATGACCAAGTCAGAGACTAATAAAATGGGGGGAATAGGGCTAGCCAGCAACACTTGATCACAGTTGCTTAAGTTATTCATTAAATATAAATTTTCATAGCCATGTGGAACGCAGCACACCCAGCTTTAGGCCTTCAATAGTCTGCAAGTGTGCAAAAGCTCCCTCGGCTGTCAGTGCAGAGAAAAAGAGGAAAGCCCAGTACATTTATTCATCCCACCTTCCTCAGACACAGAGCTGCTCGCTATGTGAGCTCAGTGCCCTGCACTGATCAGAGAGAGAGAGCAGACTGTCCAGATGAACCCTGGGAAGCTGGGCTGGCCAAAGTAAGGAGAGCCATATCCCACCAAGGCTGCCTACACTTAGTTGTTCAGACAGCCTCAGGAAAGGCCAACAATAAAAAGCTCCTGTGACATACCTCAGGCTATCATTGGAGTTATGAGAGAGGTTTGGTGTAGGAGCTGTGCCTTATAGAGTCTCCCGAGGAAGGAAAAGGACTGTGGCAGTAGCAGAGCCAAGTATCTCATCTGATGGGTCCTCCTATGGTGATCACTATTTGTGAGATCACTGCCAAAGCTAATTATCTAATAGTTTGGGCTGAGTTGACGCAGTTATTGGGCTAACTCTGGGGTTAGGGTTATGGACAAGTCCAGAAGGAACTAAAGAGCTGAGTCTACCGCCATGTTAAAAGCAAGGACCTAAAGACCTACAGTAAGTGCTACTGTCTCTAGGGGTAATTTTGTCATCAGCTTTTGAGCTAGCAGTGCTTCCCTGAAGTGGTCTCCTGTGTTAGGGTTGGGGCTTAGGGCTGCCCTAACAAAAGATGATTTGGGGTACATGGGCATGGAGGCGAGTTTCTGAAAAGCTGTATGTGATTCTGAAATTGGCTGAGGATTCCTGGGTATAGGGAAGCTCTTGACTGCAGGGAGATGTTGGATGATCATCTGGTTTGCATTGCACAGGAGGAGATGGAGAATTTGGTAGTAAAGTTAAGCATGGGAAGAAGGGAGGTGTGGAGGAAGGTGTTTTGAGGTTTGGTTTTATTTCTCATCATCCTGCTCTGATTTGATTGATAATAAATTAAACCAATTTCCCCAAATTGAGCCTGCTTTGCCTGTGACAGTAACTGGTGAATGATCTCTCACTGTCCTTATCTCGACACACAAGCCTTTCCTTATATTTTCTCTCCCTGCCCAGTTGAGGAAGGGGAGTGAGAGAGAAGCTTTTGGTGGGCACCAGATACCCAGCCAGGGTCAATCCACCACACTGGTGTAGGTAGGTTTGAGGAAGTCCAGAACTGAATCAAATGCAGCCTCAAATGGAGGATGAGGCAGGGTGCCAGCAGGGATGGATTATCAGTGTGTACTTTGATTGAATTGCTCTGCTAAGGCCAGAGTCAGGGTTAAGGACCACAGGATCAAAATAAATAACCCAAGCAACATTGTCTATAAGGTGAATGCAGGCCAAAGTTAGTATTAAGAAAGGGGTACTCTCAGCCTTCCCAGTAACACATCCAAACAATTCCATTTGTCCTAAACAAACATTTTCCATTCAGGACTGCTGGCACCAACCTCACATTCAGTGATCAGCCAAAGTTGCCACTCACTTCACAATGAGGATAACTTCTGCTTTTCTGAGACCTAATATCCATCTTACCCTTTGTCTCAAGCATAGGCCACAATCCCATCTGCTTTTACACTGTAGTTTCCTGTACACTAGGTGCAAACTATAATGCCTGTTCAATGAGTTGAATCTGGCCCAGAATAATCAACACTGGATTCACACTGGGAGGTACCAGCTCATTTTAGCCTTACAGAAAAAATCTCATCCCACTAGTTAACAAATCAAAGGCAATTTTCCTCCACATGATGCAACCCTTATCTTAGCCAGACTGGCGCTGCAGGTATTATATCAAACTCTTCAGATTCTGCTCTTAACTTTATAGACCAGTGATGTTGAGTTGAACCTAAATGAATTACAACCCTTTTGCACCAGGTGATTTTAACTTTTAGGTTTTACAGGACTACAAACCCCCCCAAAATTACACCTCTTTGTGAGCCAGCTTGAGCCCGAACAATAGGCTTGATATCTTTGCTTACAGACCCTGAACTGGTACAAAACGAATGAGGAGACTTTTACCCCCATTGTGGCCATCCTGCTTTTAAATGTATAACAAAACCCAGCAGAACAGGACACAAACCCCAGGAGATCTTCAGCCCATGTTAAGCCAAACCCTAACCATCATGCCTTCTGCCGTGTTTTTTCAAAACACACCTGAACAAATCAAAGATCCATGTTTTCCTTCAGGATGCCACCCTCACTTTTGCTTGTTTAGCCTCACAGGTACATGCACATATTGACCCATGCAGCAATTTAGACCCTTTCCTTTCCATGTGATCTCAATACAGGAGCCACAAACCCCCACCCACATGGCACCAGTGCTAATTAAAGCTCAAAGGCAGTGAAAACACCCCAGAAAGCTTAGGGCAGGGCCTCATTCAGCAGGAGCCAAGGAGTTTGCTGTTTTACCATGAGGTAAATCTGAGGACTGAGATGAGAGCCTGCGCAGCATCCTCAAGGGCTTAATTGTTTTCTATAAGGGTGAGCTCCCCGAGGTCCTGTGCTAAGATGAGGGCCAGGATTAGGAACAAGAGGAGCACAAGTGATTCGCAAAGCTTGTAAGAAGGAGATGAGCTAGCATTAAAAGTAGAAAATGACTTTTGGACTCTTTTGGGATGAGGCAGCGACTCCTACATATGTCTATGGGCACACACTTAATGCTTGGGTTGGAAGAGCCTGTTTTCCTGCTGTAATTGGCCCAGTGGGAAGGCAAGATGGGAGCTAGTGTCATGCTGTCGGGGTTATTTAGCCCATCTCGCTATCTCAGTAAGCATTATCGAGCCAAACTCACCATCAGCTCCACCCATGGCACCTTCCTAGCTCCAGCAGCAAATCTCCTGTTCCAGGCCACACTGACTTTACCCTGCCCAATGCTTACACACCTTAGCAGCTGGTGTCTCCCAAATCACCCTTTGGCAAACAGCAGCCAGTCACCATAGCTGTCATCTATTACATATCAAAGGAGAAGGATTGGGCAGGATTAGGGACCCAAAAAAATGCATGGAAGATCTCAGTCTGCTTCTGAATCATTCAGCAGTTGGAGGCTAGGATTAAAGATGGTGCCACTAGAAGCCAATAGCTCCTGCTTTTTTTCTGGGGCAGGGAGAGTTTGTTGGGATGCTCTCCATGGCACAGTAGTTTTTAAGTATAGGGTTGGCACTCTGGCCCAAATTCTACACCAAATGATAAATCCTGCAGACTTGCATAAATGCTGGTGTCAGTCTAGATGGCTTCTGTGTAACTGTGGGGCATGTGTGGATCTCCTGGATATACAATAGCAGGAGCAAATAACTTAATAGGTCTGTTGTAAGTAAAGCCTGCTTCAAAGGCTGGAGTTGAAGACCTGATTAAGGAAACCAAAGGATGAAGAGCTAAGCAGATTTACATGTTTTGCAACACCTCCCAAGGTAGAATGAAGGCTACTGGTAACAGCAGCAAGCGTCTCCTGGTTTGTCTCGGGACACAAATTGTTCTCCAGGCAAACACAGGCAAGCCTAGATCTGGGCTTAATATTGGGGAAAGAGACAACAGGGTCTGAAGACCTCTTTACTGCTGCTCTCTCTCTTAAGCTTGGAGCGTTACAATGGATGCTGCCCTGGCAGGAGCTTACTGATATATTCAGCAGTCATTACCTGGCTGGTGCCTTGGGTTAATCAGGGTGCTGCAGTCAGTGGCACCAAACATGCATTTTGGCTCAGGCTCAGGAGGTCCATGGGGGTTAGTTTAGTAACACCAGAGCCACCTGCTTTCACCAGGCTATCTAGGAGCAACTTTGCACCTCAGCATGTGGAGCTGCATAGGTGTAAGCCCCGCCACTACCGTGGCACCACCCAGCCAGGCTTTTTTGCTTCCTGCTCCCTTTTTACCCTATGCTGTTCTGCAGTCCAGACATGTCCTGACACCCATTAGACAAGATAAATCATATTCAGAGAACACAGACAAATTGCTTAGGAGCTATAACTTCCAGAGTACATACACTGTTATTTCCCCCTGCTTTCCCAATAGCAGATGTTGGCCTAGATGATCTCTCCAAATGTTTCCATTTCCAATTAATTCTTTTTATAAGTGCACTTTTTTTTTTTTTTTAAGTTATAAAGAAAACAAAGCTTCAATTAGTAAGGTTCTCATTTTCTATTAGATTAGAAGAACTCTGTTGACTCTGAATAATTGCCTTCCTACTTCAGGTTAGCATTATTGGAAAAGCCGTTGAAGCACATGCCTAACATGAAGCAATACAAACTATGGTTTATAAATTAACATTTTATTGTAGTAATCTCTCACATGAGCGGTTCCTCTGCCTCGTTTATGTACCCCTGTCCACCTTCATGTGCAAATGTAAAGCTCATGAATTTTAACAGATATTGGAAATGCTCACTGGAGTGAGAACAGAGTCTTTTCACTGGCCACAAACATAATACGACGGCACTAACATTTTTTTCCACCCTGCTCATTTTTTTTGATCCTGGTTCTTATTTAATAATAAACCAGGCTGTGAACACACTGACTCATCTCTTGTTTTCTCAAAATAGTGAGGAGTTCTATTTATTTTTTTAATCAGTAACTACCCGAGAGAAAGGAATGCCTCATAAGATAAAGGCATTTAATTAGTTTGTTTGCTGTTAAAGAAAAATATGTAGGTGGATGTGGGCGAAATGCCAAGCCAAAGTGGTCTGGCTTTACTGACAGTTCAGCAAAAGAAAGGTTAGACGTCATGGAAAAAAATTACTCCCTTAACAGGAAAAGCTGGACACGGCACATATTTCTCTTCATGATCTAGCTTTGTAACAGTAAAAGGAACCACTAGCATTGGCTAACAGAACATACTTTAGGTGTAAGAGAGCTACAAAATAACAAGTGTGGCCAAATCAGAGGACTTTGCCAATTACATGAGATTCCTTTCAAATATCTTATTTTTCATTATTGCTATTACTATTATTATAGCAAAAGTGAGTACACCCTCGCATCCCCAGACTGCAGAAAGGCCAACATCTCAGCACTGTTCAGGGGCACTGTGAACATCTGGCTATACTATACACATTTCAGAGCCGACTCAGACATCAGGCTGCTTTCATTTATAATTCAGAGCACACTACAAAGCAGAATACCTTTTGTAACCAGGTTAGCAAACAAACCACACTGTATCAATCATCCTAATCTTGATTTTAATGCTTTTCACATTCCTGCGGACGTGAAACACTCAAGATACAACATGCTGGAATCCCAAAACACAAACAAACCCAGAGAGCCCATAGAGGAGCACAAGCCTGTTTAGACTTTGGCCATTCTTGCTGAAGGCCAAATTTGCAACTGGACATCCTTTGTACTCTGTTCACAACCGGATCCTTCTGGTATCCACTGCTGCCAAGGAGCTATTCCCCACACCTGAGTTTGTGCCACATCCTGAAGCAGGAGCACTCCTGTCTATACCAAGCTCCTCTCCAGGCTCTTCAGGGCATTTCAAGCAAAGCTTTCCAGCTGGCTGCTACCTCATGAGTCTACTGGCATGTTTTGGATACAGTATCTTATTGCTAGTAATCCTTTACCCTTTAGACTTTTGTTCCAGATAACAACCAAGCAGCTCTGTACATTTTCCAAAATCCATAATTCTTATCGTAGTGACCTGTCTAATTTTATCATCACTCAATTAACTCCCACCTTTGGATTATTTAATCAGTTTCTATTACCAGGACAGACACTGAAACAGTCAGTCCATTATTAGCTGACTCCCATTTCTGAGTAGAGTTGGTTTTGCCATGTTGGAGGAACCTGCCCGTGTGACTGCTTCGCCAACAGACTTTTAGGAGAGCAAGATGTCTGTTTAATGCAAGGCTCCACCCCTCAGACAGACCCCACCTCTCTTCCCATACAACATGGGTCTGTTACAGACCTTCCTTTCATATTACTTGCGGTTTTCCCTTTTATATTTGGGGGGTTTGTGTGCATAACTGCATGAGTGCTTGTAAGGAACTTAGACAATTTCTTCACAGCCACCCACCAGCCTATCCAGCTGTGGGCACAGGACATGTTTGTACACAAGTCTTCAGAACAAATCAAACCCAGTGGGAGGCATTCAGTTTTGAAGATTGTGTCTGACATTTCCAGCAGCTGTTAGTGATGGCACAGAGGGATGGATGGAAAAGAGCGTAGCTACGAATAGGAGAGAGAACAGGAATTTACATCAGGTCGAAGACCATGAATCATGAGCAGATTAAAGTTTAAAAAAATCAGCAGGTGGATGGCCATCTTCCTTTTCACCTGCATCCCAGCAAGACTTCCAACTTGTGCCCTTACGCAACTCCAATTTCCTTGGGAGACAGGCTGGGAACCCTACCTAAATAGACAGCAACTGGCTCAGCACTTCTCACTGAGGTAATGCCCATACCACAGGCTAAAAGGGTGCGACTGCCGCCTGGGAAGCCACGGCTCGGGCACTGGCGGCAGCTTGTGTCCTTCAGCACGGCACCAGAAATCTTCCACGCTCCCAGGCAGGGTTTGAACTTGTTATTTTACCCTGCATTGCCATTGCATCAGGACTGGTGTCAGACACTTTAAACCTCAGCTGGTTACTTTTCCTTTCTAGGGTGTCACAAAGTGGGGAGGGAAGAGAGAAGAACAAGATAGCTCTGAATTTTCTCCTCCAAGAGAAATTACAAATTAAATCCTGGGTAAACAAATCTGCATTTTACACAATCTGTACCCCCAGAATGAGGCTAAAAGCAGAAAGTTCTCCCTACTACATCCTCACGGCTTGGCCAGCTCTCTCCTGCCAGGGAACACAGGCTCCTCCAAGATAAAAATGTTCCTTCATATTTTGCGTTATCTTCTCTGGGTCACATCCCCTCTGGCAAGATGACACAACTACCATTTTGCAACACGTTGTCTGTACACAGTGTGGACCTCCCTCCTTCTTTCCTGCCATTACTCTCCCCAAACTGATGAACAACTCTCTCTACTGCAACCGCAGCTGCTGTTTGTCACCAGGGGATATACCTGTGCATACAGAGCTCCCATTGCACAGGGCTAGAGCTGAACTGTTTTCTTGCTAGGTTGTATTTTGAAAGCTGATTCTCTAGCACAGAGGTGTGAAACCTCCACCTCCATGATAACTTCCCCAGCATAGCATGGTGCACTGTGAAGTCCCACATCTGTTCACCATCCTTTCTACTGATCTTTGTCCAGTTGCCATTCCCACCCAAATGATGCTCTGGCACTGCTTCCCAACTCCGCACAAGCCAGTGCCTGGCTTGGGGCAGCTCATTGCTGCTGAGCAATGGTGTGTGCTACTCCAGGAGCCACTGATACAGTATTCAAGAGCTCTCTGTGACACCAGGTAACGAAAAGGTTTCTCACCCCATTCAAGTGGAACAAAAGCCTTTCCCCTCCACTTTAGTGTCTGCACTTTCCATATTCAGCCCAGTTTAATCTTCACTGCACCCACATACAGTATTTAGCCATGTTATTAAGCCTTTGTAGACTGCAGCAGACACATTACGTGAAGAATATAGGAATTAATGTAATTGTTTTTAGACATGGCACAGTCTCCAGCATCAATTAAATACTTAAGGTAAAAGGTATGCATGGGAGATAATGGTAGGAGTATAAAAATGGCACTGGGCAAGCAACTCTTAAAGAACATGAATTTCTGGTTAAGGAAAGAAAAGAAAGCAAGAGGGGAAGCCTGGAAAAGTTTCTATTACATGAAAAGCCTCTAAAATAATTCACAGAACTTCTGTTGTGAGAATTAATACAGATAGATTTGAGAACTTAAAAAAATCTCAGTATTTCTTATTTTTATTCTTTTGATTAGCATGTTTTGATACACATGTCAAATCACATTTTTATCTTGAAAAGCCTTAAGTAAACGAATTGGTCTATCAGATGTTGGAAATGAACAGAGTGAAAGGAAGAGTCTCAGAAAATGGGAAGAAGCATTAAGGAGGAATTGTTTCTCCTTGCCAATACATAAAGCAGGGTATGGTAAAAACCCCAATTAAAAATTGAAGTGAGGACTTCATTTTTGTAAAATGCATATTGACATGAACATAAGTACTGAGCAAATCACAAGTTTTGCCCATAAAATAACAACCCCAAACCCACTGCAAAAGATGTAAACCCCAGCCTCTCACATCTTCCTCAATACTTTTGCTTCTCCTCCCAAGTGATGATGTGGAGGAGAACGGTGAATTTCCTGGCTGCAGTAGATGTGGACAGTGTTTTAAAGGTATAAGGAAGCTCAACAGGAAGCATAGTGCTGATGTAAAGAGGAATGAGAGAGGCGAGAAGACTGGGACATATATCCCGTAAGAGAGAAAACCTGACAAAGTAAGAACAGAAGAGTACTGGGGAACGGGAAGATGACTTAACAGCCTGCGAGCAATGATGAGCATTTCCAGCGCCTGACACTTACAGTAACAAGTTCACACTCAGTTTCCACTCCAATGTCTGCCTCCCAAGCTGAAAAGTGAGCTAGCTAATAACCTGCATATTTCCTGTACAGTTCACTTGGGAGCTGCATCATTAACTTATCGTCAGAACTTTTATTTAGACACCAAGCAGTAAGCCTGCCACGTAAGTAGGTCAAAGGCACACTTTGAAACACAACTACAGATCCCAAGATATCACCTGCATAAAGTTTTAGTTAAACACTAACATAAAGAATCCAGATCTGGAACATTTTTCATTCCTTAAGCTGCACCCAAGTATTTTCATCCCTTATATCACTTTCTCACTGTCATTGATACATACGTGCTTTTTTCAGCTCATCTTTTGCTTTAAAAACCAGCTTGACTTCTCTTGTAAAATGCATATTGACATGAACACAAGTACTGAGCAAATCACAAATTTTGCCCATAAAATAGCAACCCCAAACCCACTGCAAAAGATGTAAACCCCAGCCTCTCACATCTTCCTCAATACTTTTGCTTCTCCTCCCAAGTGATGATGTGGAGGAGAATGGTGAATGGTGAATTTTTCATGTGTCAGCTGAACACGGCCTTCAGTATTATCCTCTGTTCCCTGCATCCACTGACTGCCAGATAACAAAAACCTTCTTCCCATCACCTGCTGCCAGGCAAAGAGCATGCTGTGAGCCCACTGACAGAGCAGAATGACTGGGCTGTGCTACACATAGCCTGGGTTTGGAGCAAGAGGAGGAAAAGAAAGAAAAAGAAAAAAGCAGCTATCATGAGGAAGAAGCATAATGGCACTTGGGCAAGGTGGTTTATTTCAGTTCTGCAGAAAGGTGCCAGCTTGGGTGCCAAGCTCTCTGAAGCAAGGGTAAGCTTTGAGGGACCTCACTTCACAGAGCCAAGTATGGGGGAAGGAGAAAGATTAGACAGCAAGGAGTCCTGAGCCATGACTGATTCACGTGAGAAATCCACAATACTAAGAGCAGCACAAAAATAACCCCTTAATCCTGACAGCAAGAGATCTGAGTCCCACCTCGCTCTGACGCTGGGTAGGAATAGTACCAGTGGGCAACCCTCATGTGTCTGCATGCATGCATGTGCACACACACACAGGTACACGCAAACATGCCAGTTTGTCATCAAATGTGAGTGAGCAGTTTTCATCAAGGAGAGATTATCAGCAAGACAGCTATGAGAAAATGATAAAGGCCAATATAATTACACCTGCTTGTCTCATCGCTGGGCAAGTATTATGGGACTCAGTGTGTGACTCCTCACTGCTGAGGAGTGCTAAGTCCCTTAAAATTCATCCAAAGCCACCCTGTGCCTCTCAGAATCTGAAACACTGAACATTTGTATGCTAAATAGAACTGAACAGAATATCTGAGGGAAGTTTTCTGTTAGAAAAAAATTTAAAAAAAAAATAAAATCCACCACTCAAAATATGCTTCCCCTGAACAAGTTTCATGGCCATTCCTGTAATAAAGGCAGGAACCAGATAAAGATACTTTTCCTCAAGGAGAGGAGGGAAAACTCTGTAACTCATAATTGCTTGGAAAAGAGTTAAAGTTAATACATCTTTACACAGTGGCATATTCCTTAGTCTGGACAGAACCCATTGAAAAAGCACACATAAAAGTCATTTAGCACATACCAAACCCAATTAATTTCTCACTTTCCCACAGAGAAAATTGGCCACTGGGTGTTTTCATGTCCGCATCTCCAAAGCCATTACGTCCCAACCGCTCATAGGATAAACTTCAGCTAATTAGATCAGTCTCCCACATTTTAATCCTTGAATATCATTTAAAGTTTATACCATAACACCTAAAGCTCCTAGACACCGACTGCTTAATTTGCAGTCATTGATCGCTCCACTGCCACTTTAATCAGATAGGCTGCAGTGTCAGAGACCCACTGAATTAGCTACCTGTGGGGTAATCTTGGGTGCGTAATACTGAGTTTTATATTAATAAAGGCTGATATCACCATGATGCACTCCTGAGCAGATAGGAGATGCTGAAATGAGTGGAGTAATGAGGAACCCCACCCTTTCCATATATACTTCGTAATAACTGGTTTCCCTTAATGAGGCCCTTCTAAAGGACTGGCATTTTCCTTCCCAGCAGCCATACATAATACCCACATAAGCATAAATGGAGACGTTTTCTCCCAAAGCACTGCTGTTATCCAGCATCAAAAGGTACATCTCCATCAGGCCAGGGGCATGTAAAGAGAAAGTCAGTATTAAACACATGAAAACGAAATCAAAATGGGAACCGTCCTGTCTGTGAATAAGCCCTGATGGGCAAGACATTATATTCCCACACACCACACATTTTTTTTCTAAAGGGTATCTCTTCTCAGAAACTGGCCAGAAAATGGCTTATGCCCACCATGCACCCCTTTGGGTTCACAGCATCGTAATGCAATCCTAGCATCATTACTGATTTCAGGAACTGGGCTGGACAACACAGAGCAGCAGCTGGGTTGTACATCCTCCTGCCCTCATTGCTGCCCTGCTGCACAAACATCAACCTCTAGCAGAGAGGCAAAGCAGAGAAAGGGACAAACAAAAACAGCTACATCTCTCACAGGCATCTGACCAAGGATGGCAAGACATGAGCTATTATACACAAGCAACTGAAGAATCAAGGCCAAAATTTGCATGCTTTAAGCTTTTATCATTGATTTCCTGCCTAGAAGTCCATCTTGCAGCTTCCTTTTGCTGTAAATCAAATCCTTTTTTTTATCCTTTGCTATTGCCACAGAGCATGACATTTTTTTCTCGAGCCTTCCTAAATCTTCCTCTCCTTCTTGCTGTGCTAGCTTGCATTTAAGCTAATTGGAGAGAGATCATCAGCCAAGTGAAGTAAGGTCTGAACACAGCTGTGTGTCATATCTGTCTGTCTGTAAGATAAAGCTGGGTGGAGCTCAGGGAGGAAAAGAGAGCAGAGGGGACTTGGCGTGGGCCAGGCCTGAAAGACCCAGGAGGGAAACACAGTACAGTAGAGAGCAAGATGCACAGAGATCCCCAGCCAGTGTGGTGAATGGGCAGCAATGGGAGGATGATGAGACCTCCTGGTATTCAAGTTAGGCATGCAATCCGTCCCTGCAGGGACATGGCAGAGTGGGGGTAGAGGGATGCAGGGAACTGAAAATCCCTGAAATACAGGGGTGGGAACACAGCCTGACACAGTTCATGACTAACAGCGTTCATAGTACTGACACTGAGGGTGATACAGGCTTCTAAAAGAACTGGAGTTATACCAGAGTCCTACTCCTCAAAGAAAAAATGTGCCCACCTTTTCCTCCCATCTGCATATCAAAAACTTGGGTCCAGATCCTGAAAGCTGACCCACAATAAGGGAGCCAGACCAACCCATGGACCTCCAGAGATAACAGCATGGCTCAGAATCGGCAGTGAAGGTGGGCTTTGAGTAGTAACACTGATTTGGGAAGAGGTATGTAAAGGGCCTGATACATCTCAGCAGATCAGCGGCAGATGAGAGGCCTTGAGCTGGGAAGAGCAGGCTTGGGCACTGAAGAAGCACCTCTACACACAGAGAAAAGCACACAAATATGCCACAGCTCTACCATTACTGATCCTGTGAGAGCCCAGGAGAAGCCCTAAGTACAAACAGAGCCCCAAACATGTACAAACAGAGCAAGACATGCACCTGCCTCTAGGAACCTGTGATGCAAGGCCAGGGGCTGAGGCAGCATGTGGCTACAGCAGCGACAAAAAGCTCGGCAGGGCTTTTGGGGAAGAGTGGGTGAAGGGCATGGCCCCAGTTGCCCCCAGTTAGCCTGCCCACTAGTATGAAAAGGCAGTGGAAGATAAAATGAAGAGATAATGAGGACGATTTGACTGTGATCACTCTGATAGGCAGCAAGCTCCATGCAGTGTTGCCAAATCACTGTGGCAATTTTGGTAACATGGCACAGGGTTGGAGGGGCCTGCAGAGCGACAACATGCAGAAGTCCACAAGGTTTTGTTTCCTCTTGGAGAGGACGGGTGATGCCCAGGTGCCTTGCCAAGCCTCCCCTTGACTCAGCAAAGCCATGAGTGCAAGACACGCACCCAGCCAAGACCAGAAAGTACCTTGTGCTCATCACATGGAAAGCACTATGGCAACTGGAGGGGCACACAGGAGGGCTAGACCTTGAGGCAATTACTCTGACCTTACTCAGTGGGAATTTTGCCTGAACAACAACTGAGTAATGACTTTGTGTGTTGGCACACACATGACACACCATTGCGTTCTGTATGGGAGTTGTCTAGATTTCTACTTAGTTTGCACTTGTCCTGGTTGTATTTTGACAAAACAGCACTAGACAAGCCCATTTTCTTCTAGCCCTTCCTGTATTTAATAGGATAGAAAACACCTTGCAGGGGTGGGGGTAGCTCCATGCTGCAACTTGAGTATAGCTACAAGGTGCACAAGGGCAAACTCACTGTGGACTCTGGGCATGCTCTGGGGATGCTGGCAGGGAGGGCCTGCCTCTGCTTTGGGCAGTATGGACAGGAGCTTTTCCACCAGGGGCAGGCACTGTTGTGTGTGGCTGGATTTTATCCACCATCTCCCATCCCATAAAGCACTGTAACTATGCCAACTGAGTGCAAAGATGTGATCCTGTGCCATCTTTGCTGAAGGCCGTGTGGACAGAGAGGGTTTGTGAGGTGAAGAAAGCACTTGAACACCCTGATTTCAGCTCTGCCCACAAGCAGACATTTACCACCTAGAGCACAGGTCACAAAGCATCTCTGCTCAACTTTCAGGACAACTCTCCCCAGCACTGACCACAGATTGACAGACGCCTCATCCTGTTTGTGGTTTAATGCTTCTCCACCACCACTGTGTTTGGGAAGAAATCTTAAAGCAGCAGTGTCTCTGATCCAGCTCTGCTCCAAGACTCAGACACTGCCCAACCTCCTCCTCACTGCAAGCAGCCACACACCCTAATGGAGGCCTGACCCGTGATTACTGTTCTCCCCAGTCTGATTTCCTGGTCAAAGTTCTCCCACTCCTGAGCACACACTTAAGTTATATAATAACACCCTCAAAGTGCTGTATAGTGTTTCAGCATCACTGAAACATCACTTCTGAAGATGAAAAAATAAAACCCTGTCACCCTCACAGACCTCTGTCACCAAAAGTTATTGCAGAATCCATTCTTCATTCCAGTAAAGGCTGGAAGGAAAACACTGCAAGTTTTACAAGATGACTCTTATTTCTTTGAAAAGACAGAAAAGGATTCCCCTTGCAGACACCTGACATTTTATTTCTAATTATGCAACAACATTCTTTCAGCCAGGCATTTAATACTAAGATACAGAAGAGGAAAAACACAATGTGTGTCAAACTAAATACTGTCCATATGAAACACAGTGATAACCACAGAATGAACCAGAGATCACACTGCAATGTGTACTCCAAACAGCCCCCAAACCAGTCACATTACTTTGTACAACAGGAGGGCTTGCATCCCTCCTGCAGCCTCACTGAAGCTGATGGGAGTGCAAAGTGCCACCGAGCCCAATGTGCTGTTCAGTCTGAAACCTCCACCTGTTGCAACAAGTGTGTTGTTGCAGGAGATGTACTGCAAGCACTTGGCACCTTTAAAATCTATTTTGATCTTCAGATAAGATCAGTTTACTAAAACAAGCTCAGAAATTGCAAAGGTCTTGTTACTGGCTTAAAGGAGATCTGCTCCAGAAAAGCTTTTAAGGCCATGGGTCAAGTATGCAATGCCAAGTTTAATAGCAGCAATTTAGGATGCTACCTGTTAAGCTGTTTGTAACCTAGGCCTTTGCACTGCATGGCCAGCAACCAGCAAGGCTGTAAAGCAGACCACATGCCAGCACCTTGACCTTGCCAGGGCTGAACTCACAGGTTAATTCAAACCCTGTTACTGGCAATCACTTGGCACCAAACAAACCAAAGCACATGTGCACCATCTCTCTGCCACCAAAGGCAGACTTCTGCTGCCAGAAGCCAGCTTGCTCTTAAGCCACTATGGACATTTCTGTTTTGAATGTGTGTTTTAACTGTATTTTACTGTTTAACTGGCATGATTAGAGTGTTCAAATAAATGAAAATAAATGGAAGCCAGGTTGGAAAAGGCTTTGAGCAACCTGGTCTAGTGGAAGGTGTCCCCACCCATGGCAGGAGTATTGGAGCTAGATGATCTTTAAGGTCTTCCAACCCAAACCATTCTGTGATTCTGTGTAAGCACTCAAAAGCAGACTGGTGCATTAGATCCAAGGAATTTCTTTCCATAAGGTAGATGAACTCAGACTTCAAAATTGACCTAATGCATTAAACTTAAAACTCCTGCTAATTTCAAACAGTGGCCAAGCTTCCTGTCCCACTCAAGGTGCAGGGTGACCAACACCCCTCCAGTCTCATCAGATATATTTTTTGGCATCACCATTAGTCTCAGAGAACTTGTTCTGTAGTCTGGCATTTTACTGAATAGGTATGTGAATGTATAGAGCTTTCCTTAACCGGCAAGGAAGTTCACGCTGAATCTATTTTTGAAGTTACCACACAGGGTAACTCAGCCACATTGCAACAGGATATATAAATCCCTGCATACATAAAGTCTTACGGAAAAAAAAGCCATTACTCACTTGGACTTTGTCATTGTTTCACTGCTTTACAGACTATGTACAGGAGGCAAGAAGTGTACGTGCGTAATTCCACAAAAAAGTCTGTCATTTTCATACATAAAAGACACAAGCTTGGGTTTCCTGACCAAAATATTTTTGGATGAAACATTGCTCTAACCTCAGAATTAAAATCTTTTATTTTGTGCAGTTTCAGGTTTTTCTGGGCAGCTTCACACACCACCTTTCTAACATCAGCCACGCAGTATAGAAATTAATGTACCCCGTGCTCTTCATGTTTTCTGCTGAGCTGAACTTCTTAGAACAGTTCAGTTTTTATGGCATATATATTTTCATTCACCTGTAAATCTTATCTGTTCACATTTGTAGATACAAAGTATATTCACCTTCCTTAAGCATTGACCCCTGTTATTTTTTTCAAGACATTCTTGTGGTAACAATAAACACGTGCTTATATGAAAGGCTCCCTTTGTTTCATGCTTTTATGCAATCTAGTACTGCTTATAATTAAACACTATCACAAAAAAAAGTCTCCCCTCCCCTGAAAAATCCAAAGTATTTTAAATGTGGATGAGTACTTTGGGAAGCAGGAAGACAACGTGTCAACAGACAAGTTACCATCCAAAAGCATTAATGCTTAGGGCAGAAAAAATGATGTGGCAATAAAAGTCTTTTGAGGGCAATTAATTATCGAAATTAAGATGAGACACTTCTCAGGCAGTGGATCTGCTTAGTGTATTTTCCCTCTCCTGAAGAAATTTCAGCATAAAGAAAAATATATAATGTAATGAAATGATCTCCTAAAACCACACCCCCCAAAAGCCTTTCCTTCCTTTACTAGTTGAAAAGTGTCCTACTATAGATTTCTTGGGGTTCCTTTTTATATATTTATATATATATTTTTCTCCCCACGGTGAGTTAACCCTGAAGTAAATAATTTCTCTGGAGAGAGGTTTAGGAAACAATGGGGAGAAGGAGTGGCTTGTTTGGAAACATAATGACACAGCCGGACACACTCAGTGTCAACAGATATTTCAATGCACTTGCACAAGGCGATATTATGGGAAAGGTCTGTGCTGTGACTGGGTGAAAAATCTTCTGTTTGTATCAATAATGTATCATCATTACAATGCAAATAAGTCTATACCACGTTCTACCTTATGGCATAGGGGGACAGACATTCATTATGAAGCCAACCTTGGTTGTGAGAAACAAGTGGTCACTTCTTTCAGCACCCCATTAGTGACTTGATACAAACACCTGAACTCGCAGCTCCCTCTCCCAGCTGGCATAACAGCCTTAGAGAGGATTACTTCATTGAAGAAAAATTAAGTCATGCCTATTAATTAGATTTCTGTGTTGAAAGATACCATTTTAAAATCTACATATTTCATGCAAGTTACTGACAGACTTTTATACGTGTGCCTTCTCCTCCTCCACCACTACCCCCCAAAACACCCTGGTTTTGAAATAATTGTCCTTTCTTACTTCTCCTCCCCCCTCCTCAAGAAACCTGGTATTTGAGAATGTATTTACTTAATGCAGGTATTTCAAATCATAGTCTAAAACCAAAGTAAGAAAGCCTCAAGAAGAAGACACAGACTATTTCAGATTCTTTCCAGTTAAAAAATCCAATTGTCAGTGTTTGTGAAGATAATTTCCATCATCCCATTAATTCAAGAAATTAAATAATAAAAGAGGTTTTAATTGACCTTAACTTCTTTACTTGTCCCCTTTGCTCTCCACACTGCTGCCCTCCCAAGTCTTTCTTTCTCTCTCTCTCCTCCCTGCAAACAATCTTGTCATAGACTTTCTGGGCACAGACTGGAGGACTGTCACCTGCTCCACCAGACTAAAGACTGGCATTAGGTTATATATATTTATTAGATGCTAATAAAGATTGGCATCCCAAGCTTGCTGTGCCACCCAGGGTGATGACCCAGCTTTTGCCTTAGCACCATTCTCACCACCAGCAGTGGGTAACTGCTGTCTCTGTTCTGCCCATGCTCTGCCTGCTCTGCTCCAAGGTAGGAGTTCATGTCAAGGCTTGGTAATTTGTTGTTACTAGAAGTGGAAGCTCCTGAACTCTTTCCTTCCTCCTCCTCCCTCCACCCACCCCATGGCAGGTAGTCAGGCAGAGGACACCCTGACTATTGTGGTGTTCAGGGGAGGGCAACGAAGAGCAACCAGGGTTTGGCCTGTGGGCAGTCACCTCTTCCTCTGCTTGCTTAATACACACCTGGTCTACTCCATGCTCACTCTTTGTATGAGAAGCCAAATGGCCACATTCAACTTCTACTGTTATTTAAGCATCATGTTTATCTTCATGGAACCTGATGTTGCTGCTGCCTGGAAAGAATTTACTCAAGTGTACCATTTGCTTAAATAAGTTGGCTTAATGCTACATTAGAAATATCCTTGAATGAAACGTAGTTCAGCTTCTTGCTCATGCTCCCCACTTCGCATAACTAAATCTGCAATTGGACTTTTGTTGCTCTAGAATCCACCCAGTATGCAAGCAATTCCAACCTATGGAAACATAAAGTCTTTCCATAGATATTAGATGTATCAACTTACATTATATTAAGATGTAATCCCATCTAAATATCAGTCTCAGTGCTACTCCTAACTGTAGGTCCAACCTGCTCTTCACAACAGCAGAAAACTTCCACAGAACTCAGGACATGCCTCTGCAGAAAGGCAGCAGAGCATGTAGTCTGTAAGCCCAGTTCGCTCTAGATAGAAATCCAGATGCCATGTGTGTGTGAGAGGGTTGCTTTGGTTTTCATTGTTTGTTTAATGGACAGGACTCTAGCCCTTGCTTGTCACAGGTCTGCCAAAAAAAGAACAGAGATATTCACACACACCCAAGCTTGCAGAGGTCTCCAAACAATGACTCAGCAACCAGGCCTCTCTTGGCCTTCTCACGACAACTTCAGCATGGCAGAGTAACCATGACGGTTCAATGGCAATATTAGTTCTTCAACAGTTGATCTCTTCTGTAGGTTAAGCAAAGACTGTGGTAGGTGTTAAGATCATAAAGAGGTATGAAAATCTGCAGGGAGGGAAATAGAACTAGACACAAAAATGGAAGTGAGAGGGCCAGGGCACAGAAGGAGAAAGAGGAGAGGTGACAGCTGAGTCAGACAAGTCAAATAGTAAAGGGCTAGACTGTGAAGAAACCATTAAAAACCACCACTAATTAAAAAACAGAGAAAAATTATACCCTTGCTCCCTCTATGCAAGCTGCTGCTTCTTGATAGCAGGGATTCTTCTACAGGGAGGGCAAAAAAGATCCAACCTTAGAACTAGTCATTCCTATAAAGGAGCTACAAATAAATCTACTGCCCATGAGGAGTCTCTGGACTGACACCGACCGTGACCCACCAGCACTGTAGTGGAGGGCGCAGCCACAGCAGACCTCGTCTTCCCAAGAAGCTGCCTTGCCTTCCCAAAGTCTGAGTGCCTTGAATGAAGCGCACCTCTTTTGGAGGTGGGTGATGTGTCAAACTTCTCTGTCAGTGCACTTGGCTGCGAGACACTGCGGGGCTGCCTGCCTCCAAGCAGGAGGAATCATTGCTGAGCTTTCTGCTCCAACCTGATGTTTGCTGGGGACTTTCAAAACATCCAGAAATGTGATAAATGATTTATCTTTCCCTAACAGAGGTCGGCTCCCCTCCCACCCCACAATACCTTAAGGGCACAATTAAAGCCTTTCTGGATAACAGGAACACTCCCTGGAGTGGTAATCCGGAAAGATTGTTGGAGCATTTAGACACCTAAAGCTTATCTTCTGTACCATACAAAAGGGGATCTGCTTCTGCAGACATCCTAATCTACAGAATTCTATTTAAATTTCAGATAATTCCCAATCCCGCACTAGGAATAAGAAAGGGCTGATTAGAAGCTGGGTGAATCAATATGTGCTGAATGGCCTAGAGAAGTAGGAGCATTCATTTTGGCACTAATAAAACTGGGAAAGCTGTGGGTGGATGACTAAAAGGAACAAAGGGCTGCTTAACAGCACTGAGCTACGGTAAAAAGGCCAGGAAGAAAAGCACTCATAAAATTTTATGACTAAGATCAGAATGAGATGAGAAATACACTGGAAGAAGTGTCGGATCATGAAACACGCCACTTAAAACCTAGAGTGAGTCATGCTGACTCCTGCCTTTTAGGACAGGAGGTCTGCCTTACTGAAAGGGTTAAGTTCCCCTCTTCAGTGCCCCCATGAAATAGCTGGTTTCATTCAATGAATTAATGTGACTACTCAAGGGAAGTCCAACCTTACATTTCAAAGCAAGATAAACATGAAGGTGCCAGAGCCGCTTGTTGTTCCAGAGTTATATTAAGAACATCAGCATTAGGAAGAGGGGAAAAAATTACCCAGAGGAGGTTACAGGGCAACAGACGTGCCCTGAAGGACTCAAAACAAGGAGAAAGAGCGACAGCCTCAGCCTTCGGGAAGAGAGGCTGAACATTCAACCATGCCGGAAATGGGACTACCTGGGGCCAATGTTACAGCTCTTTGTCAGGGCCTGTATTTCTTCTGCCCCTGCTTTATTTGCCCTGTGGCTATATGGAGAACTTTCTCCTCCAAAGTTGTCAATTTGCAAGTCTCATGAGCATTTAACTGGCTTAATAATCTGGGGTTTGTTAATATATATTTTGAACCACAGTCTCTGCTCATTAGAAGCAATTTTCTTCTAGAAGTATAGAAGGGTTTCAATATTCTGAAACAGCAACATGTGAGGTCCCATGGAGAGTTAGTGTTCAAACTTATTAAAAGATCACTAAAATATTACTAAAACATTAAAATAAGATGTTTCAGAAGCAGTATTCAATATTAAAAACAAATACAGCACTGGAATAGATACCTAAAGATGCTTGGGTTTGTGCTTCAGTTGCCTTCCCCCCACCCCCCACTTCTCTCCTAGAACATACAATCCAACAACCTTTGGCACTGATGTGAAGTGGACCAGAAACAGCACTGAGCACAGATCTATAATTCCAGGTTCTGCCGTAAGGTCACCATGTCCCTCACAGAGCTTTAATCCAGACGTTGGTTACTTTTAAAGATTATTTAGAAACTCATTAGGAACACTAGCAAAGGGCTGCTAGAACTACATAGAAAATCACCAGTGGGTGTGGTTTTTTTTTTTGGGGGGGGGGGGGGTGGTGATGGGAGAGAGGGGG
>JANHGB010042367.1:15208-27694 GCA_026283785.1 Coracopsis vasa
CATGACGTGCTGTGGTATGGAATACCTCTTTGGCTAGTTTGGGTCAGGTGTCCTGTCTCTGCTTCCTCCCGGCTTCCTCTCCTCCCTGGCAGAGCATGAGGCTCAGAAAGTCCTTGGTCAGACTAAGCATTTGAGCAATAACTGAAAACAATGGTGTTACCAGCGCTGTTCCCACGCCGAAAGTTAAAAAACACAGCACTGCACCAGCCACTAAGAAAGAGAAAAATAACTGCTACTGCTGAAACCAGGACACTGGTACAAAGATGAAATTAATAAAATATACATACCTCTATCTCTAAAACCTAACCTCTTAGGTGTTCAGTTATAGAGGTCTCTTAACAGCCAACCCGTAGTCAGCATGTAACGGTCATTACTCAATGATACAATATCAATACAAATTGAGCTTTCAATTGCTCAAGTACATCTTGAAGCGATAGAGTTAATAAATCCAATAAGGAAAAAAGGAGCAAGATCCTTTTTAACATAGTTTTGTGTTAGCAGAGAAAGAACAAGCTAAGCCACAGACTATAAGCCTCCCTTCTTAAGCAGCTATACCCATTCAAACAAAATGCTCATGCCTTTACTTTGGGTGCAAATTGCCAGAACTTTCCTTATTGAAAGTAATTCTGCCCTGCAGTATTCTAATGCTGTCTGTATCATCATAGCTTTAAATTTCCACAAGTGATCCTAGCTGCAGGAGCAGCTGCTGTTGTGAGGGACACTTCAGATAACAATTTAGCCTGTGTTCAGATAATCCCTGTGGTTTCAGCTGCAGAGGTATAAGATGCTACTAACCTCAGCTTTTTAGTACCACATCTGTGTAGGGGGTGCCCACCCTACAGCAGGGCCAGCAGAAGGGAAGGAGCCTGTGTTGTGAGTAATCCTCATCTACTGCAGTGCAAGGAGAACATTTTAGCTGAAAACACCAGTGGAAGTCTGCTTAAACTGAGCCAGCTGACTTTGCACTGAACAGGAGAATAGCAATAAGTGACTGGGAGCCTGTCACAGCTCACATTATGCACTGATCTGTGCAGATTGGATGATGGCAAAGGGAGGAGATGGATGCTGACTTCTTGTTTTCTTTTTTGGGTTTCATTGTTCTCATGACTCATTCTAGAGTGAAAACACCCACATGCTTTCTATGCATGAAAAATATAACACATAGATGACCTTGAATTGGTGTATATACACACTGTAGTTTGTACTTTATAAACTGGTTTGTAGAGTTTGTTGCATGCATTGTGATCATGGATAAAATGCCAATTAGCTTTCTTTTTGAAATGCTTCTGTGAGCACTTTGCTGCATCCCCAGGTGATAGAGCTGCCCAATTTCCCATGTTGCCATCGCATTAGCAAATTCTCTTCAGGTATAAAGGACCTTTGTTTTTTCTCTTTGTATTTTCATAGGGGCACTACTTGTCACTGGATAATTCTCAGGTGATAGGATGAATAACTGTAGATACAGATGACACAGCCCAGTCTATTAAGGCCAGTTATTTCTGTATCTAACATAAACCATTTTATTTGTCATTTGTCACACACATATTGTGTTTCTGAATCCAAATGCTCCTGAGATGCAGAATCATAGTGTAGGTTTTATTTTTTGTAGCTTGAGAATCTTGTTCAGAGGGCTTCCTCAATGGAAGTAGAGGTATCAAAATGTTAAGTAAACAGTTTATTCTTTCCATCTCTTCATCAGTGACTGTAGTGATAGGACAAGGGGTAATGGGTTCAAACTTAAACAAAGGAGATTTAGGTTAGATATGAGGAAGAATTTTTTTGCTGTGAGAGTACTGGCACAGGTTGCTCAGAGAAGTTATGTCTGCCCCATCCCTGGCAGTGTTCAAAGCCAGGTTGGATGGGGCTTGGGGCAACCTGGTTAAGTGGAAGGTGTTCCTGCCCATGGCAGGGACTTGGAACTGCATGAGCTTTAAGATCCCTTCAAACCAGTCTGGGATTCTATATGAGCAGCAAAAACTGTGTGGTTAGGACTTTTGAGTTTTCTATCCTAGAAATTAGCATTGAGGAAGACCCACAAAAATAACAGCATAGGATAAGGTTTTATTTTGCATCTGACTCACATAATTTTGTGGTGGATTATGAAGCCACAAATGAACCACAGTAGATCATCTCCCAAGCAGAAAGTTTACCTCAGGAAGAACAGGGCTTGAGCTGTCTCCTTGTAATTTTGCAGGTGAATCAGGATCAAAGGTGAGAGCAGTTGGCTTTGCATGCAGAACTGGGATAGAGATTATAGCTGTACTGCAGCACATCAGAACCCTTCCCTAGAGGTTACACCTTTCGATATCAAGTCCAGTCTTCATTAATGGGGCATTCAGCAAATTCATGTCACTTCTCATAGGAACAAAGATGTAAACCAATATGGTGAAACTCCAACATACACAATAACTTTATATTGAGTAAACTGCACTGAACTCTCAGCCCTTTTTTAACATTACTTGTCTCAAAGGCTGTATAGCTTTGAGTAGTGTTGAAGTTGCTGTCACATTCAGCACTAGAAGTGGCATCATGTTACTTGTTTAAGAAAGCAATTTCACTGAGCTAAGTAATAAAGTGCCAAAACCACCCAAGGGCTTTAATGGAATCAGCATAAAACCTGTGTGAAGCTGAAAAACAGAAATTAATTTATAAAAGCAGAGCAATTATCAGACACGGGATTCCATCAAGGGCATAACAGCAAACCAAGTTGACTCATATGGGAAATTACAGAACTATCTTTAATGACCACAGAAGGTTAGGACCTTTGTTCTATATTTCTAGAAATATGGGAATTCTGGCAGAATAGCAGCACTTTGGTGCCACATCATCTGGTTACGATAAAGAATCAGAGTGATTGCTTTGATCCAAAGGCATTGAAAAGATGGAGAGAGACAGTGCACACAAAATAGCTTATGTAAATTGCTTCTGGTGATGCTTCAAAATGCAGCTTAGGTGGATTAATCAGTGTTAACATAAGTAGCCAGCAGAATAAAAGTTGCTGTGATATGTCTAGACTTTTCTTCAGGGAAAGAATATTTTGGTCCTGGGCCATGTCTCTTGATTTGTTTATGGAGTTACAGGATCAGCTATCATTAAGCACTGTTAACAGAAGAAAAGCTCGGTTTGGAAGCTGATTGCTTGGAACTGGCAGGAGGAAGAGTGGCAGGTTGCTGGATTTCTGGACCCAGTTTTCTGGAGCATCTGGAGTCGGTCATTAAAAATATCCCATATGGAAAGCTGTTTGCATCAACCTAATAGTGATGACTATATCCCTGTAGTTTTGTACACCTGATTGAAATATGCTTCCATTAAGTGTTTTCTGATAGTGATGGGGACTTAATATTCATGCAGTAAGACTACTGGAAGATGTTGTCTTTACCCTACTCCTGTTGGGGCCATATGTTTCATGCATCATTTTGATTAATCGATATGTATGAAACAGCAGCTCTGACATGACTCTAATTAAAACAGCAATATGGGCCAGATTTTCATTTGGCATAAGTAGGTGCGGATCTGTTGACTTCAGGGAAGTCATCCCCTATTCTTACCAGAGCAGCATCCAATCTCACAGCGAGATTGGTGTACAAAGCCAGAGCAGGCTGAATCAGCCCTAATATGTCTTGATCTGAAGCTCACTGGGGAAACAGTAACATAACCCTGAAAGCACATATGTAGGGCATCTCTGGACAGTGTTATATGCTCAGCCAAGTGGCATTAAAGATGATCTGCCGTCAGCTAAGAAAAAGATGTTTGTTACCCTGTCGATAGTCTTGTCTTTGTCACTTGTATTATTTCTGTCCTATTTTTTCAATAACAAAATCTGATGGAAATAAGTATCTCCAAATTAAAGTCAAACTATAGTGTAACTGTGTTACCACTGTAGGCAATAACTCCAGTGCATAAGCATTGTGGGTTTGGTTTTGTTTGTCTGTTTGTTGTTGGGTCTTTTTCTTTTTTTTTTTTTTGTTGTTGTTGTTGTGGTTGGTTTTTTTTGTGCTTGAAGAAAAGGTGGATCAGGCCATGGGGAAATAATGTAGAGCTTTTCATCTCATGGTTAGGTTACTAGACCAGCACTAAGGTATGTCAGTTCTTGTCATTTGATAGATGATTTATAGTCTGCAGAAAATCAGTTGGTGATTTCATTGCTCTTCTACAAATCTAGAGATTGCATCAGGAAAACTGGTATTAAATGGGTGTTTAACAGGTAGCCTTGCAAGGAATGAAAATTGATGTAAAGGTTAAGCTCTCACATCATCTTGAGATCATGATGGGATAAATTGGTCATGGCCTGATTTGGAGCAAGTCTGCAGTTTTGTATATATTTATGCTCCAGAAGGAAACTGGCCTGGGACAAGCCAGATGACAAGGACTGAAGCAGTTTGTTAGGGGAGTTAATTTCTTGTTCATATCTCTTATGAAAGTGGAAAGAGTTGTTAGGAAGTTCCAAGTATTCTGGTTAGTTACAGATAAAATCTTTGTTAAGCTTAACCAAAACTCTGAATTTCGGAAATACTGAATTAAGATTGCAAGCTAAAAACCAGTCTCTCTATACATTATGATATATACAGGATAAACTGAACTGGGATTTGCATTCAGTCAGACACATCCACATCTGCATCCTTGCTTAAAAAGTCAGTAAAGCAAGTCCAGCCCAATCTGCCAACTCTTCATTTGTAGTCCTTTGACTTGGCTTTGTTGGAGACTGGTTTGCATTCTATGGAACAAGCTACATTTGCAGAAAATCAGTTCAATTTTTCTTCACATCTTTGCTCATTTGTTGTTATTGCACAGCTTCTAGCTTTGACCATGTTTTTATGATTTAGTTCTGCATCAAGGTCATAACAGGAAATTTATGCCGTGGCAAGCTTAATTTCATGCTTCCAGGCTGTCAAGTAAAAAGAAGGTCACCACAGGAGGAAATGTGGGTGAAAGAAGAATCTCTTTCTTCCTAACAGTGTTACAGAGACGCTGTTTTTCATGATTATTTCTCTATGCAACACTTCAAAATGCAAGCAGTCCTGCATGATGAGAGCACTGCAAAGAGATTTGAGGTGGAAGCTGGAAAAAAAACCCTGTGTCACACACCCTCATAACAAATTTGTGTTTGCTTTTTCTTTTTCGCTGGTTTTCTTTGATGTAAAGTGAATTGTTTAGACTGAAAGTACTAGTTGCTTTTTTGCATGGAAAACAGACCTGAGAAAATGCAGAGAAGGTCTTGCCAAGAACATGAAATTTTAAGAAATGATTCCAGACAAGCTTGCAGAGGCATAAAAGTCTCTATTCTGTAAGTGGCAGGTGATGTGTCATATTGCAATTGCAAAATGTTGAAGCTGTTCATGTGTTGCCCACTGCCTATATCTAGGGATGCTTAGAAGGGCATTACAGAGTTTTTCTGGATTCCTTGTTTATCCTTGAATGGACTTGTTTTGAGGAAATTGGCTGAGTGTAAAATCTAGCCATCCCTGACCTCCCATTGAAGTGTGTCTTAGTCTGTTCTAAAATAAAATACTAATTAAACGAGAGCTGTTACAGAATCACAGTTCATAGAAGCTGTAAGTGGGGGGAAAAAAAAAGGAGTAAGAAAGAAATCCTGCTAACTGGTCTGTGAGAACACTGATTCAAAACAGATTGTAAAGAGAGTCATGGAATCTCAGTCTTTGATCTGCTTATTCAAGTCTTGCGTTGTACTTATTGCAGCTTAGTAGTACTAGACTAAAACTGGTGTAAATAATCAAGTTGAACAGCATTTCAAGATGCCCTGGAAAAGGGATGTACCTATGGCTATCAACTCAAGATGAAGAGGGAAGAAGAAAGGCATGGAAGAGTGATAGTTCATAGAATCATGGAATAGTTTGGGTTGGAAGGGATCTTAAAGCTCATCCGGTTCCAACCCCCTGCCATGGGCAGGGACACCTTCCACTGGATCAGGTTGCTCCAACCCTCATCCAACCTGGCCATAGCCTAATCTTTTATAATAACCTTTCTGCACCTGTAAGCACTCCAGATGAGTCTCAAACTGTGTGCCAAGAAGCCTGAATCCTGTTATGATGAGGAAAAAAGAAGCAGACCATGACTTTGAGCCAAGGGAAAGGGAGACATTACTGAAGAGTTACTTGTGGAAAAAGACAGAAAACTTTGAACAACCCTTGAACATTATATTAACTGAAGGGAAGAAAGACAGACATTAATTCTTGTGAAAGGAGACAGCAGCAGGCCTTTTGGAATGTTAGACTAAGTGTGCATAGCTTGTACCTTTTGTTTGCAAGTAATTGTCAATCAACGCAAATACCTGAAAAATCAAGTATTGCTGATGCAGGACTAATTCAACTTTATGACTGAGATCAACCAAAAATAATCTTGTTCTACACCTCTCTTGCTATTTGGTTTTCCTGAGAGCCCAGAGGTCATTCTTTGTGTCTCTGCTGGTTCTGAGTGGTGGAAGCAGGGTGTGTATAAGAGGGGCTGAGCAACTAGCCCTCTCCTTCCCTTTTCATGTCCCTCCTTACATTTTAATATTTTTCATTTTCCAGCAGGGAAGTAAATGTGTCATGCAGACAAACTGAAAATAAGCATGTGCAAAAGTGCTTGTGTTTGAAAAACTCCTTTCAAAAATAGAAACACATGTACCATGAGGCTGAGGAGAAGTGAGAGTGAGTGGAGAAACACCTTTATTGGGGCCTTTTATTAAGAAAGGTGTAAAACCACTTTCGCCAGAGACAAGTTGGTTTAAACACTGGACTTATTGGTCACTGTTTTATCTGCTTTGGAAATAATGCTTCAGCAATAGCTGACACAGGTGATATTATCAGAACTAGATCAACCCTCTCAAACACCTCTTGCATTAACAGAAGAATTGCAACAAATATATAGTAAGAATAGGGCTGCAGCAAGGATTTATGCAGCAGGGCTTGCCTTTCCCAGCCTCTGCTCCACTCCTGCAGGCTGAGCAGGAGCAATCAGTGCAACTCAGGCTTATTAACCTTCAGCTGGTGTCCCACTCCAGGGCTGGAAGGACAAGCAGTGTTATGTCCTTCGTGTGTTAAAGCTACTGTCAGAAAGTTGCTCCTGCATCTCTCAGTTTCTAGCTGCTGCCATAGAAAAATGTCGTATAAAGGAAACTGCTGCTTACTTACCTTCTGCTCCAGACTTGTGGGGAGGAGGGTGTATTCACTGTGCTGTTCTTCTACTAAGAAGAAAAGTTTCCCCTGTCTCTCCACATGTCAAAATTGGATCTTTTACCCACTACTGTACATTGAGACATAATATTTCTGTTTGCAATTCCAATTTCACAGTTGAGCAGGATCTGCAGATACAGAGGATTGTAAGAAAATTGCAGCAACATTTAATGCAGTGATGGGCAGATGGGGAGTGAGTTTGTGGCAGCTCCATTTTTCTGATTATGTTAACAAAACATGGCATGTGCTTTTCTAATGCATCGACCATGGTTTCATTTACAATTTAAATCTGATGATTGAAGTGCTCATTAGATGACTTATTTGGAGACTGTGTTTACCACCTGAATGATCTAATAATACAGACGTAGTTATTTTAATTCCCTCAAATTAACGTTCCAGACTTGAAGTTTAATGAAGTTACATGGGGTAATTTCAAGTGCAACAATGCAATTTTGGTAAATTATTTATGCATACTTGATTCAGCAATTAGAATACAGTAATTTATATTGATCCACATTAGGAATTTAAAATACACATAGGTATTTCACAGGACTAAAGGGGTAGAGGGATAGTACATATAGAAAGATATAGCATCAAAAGTCAGCTACACAGCCTAATATATAAAGTATTCAAAATCTGTCCCAAACAGTTTGTTTATATGAAATTAGTTTGGAAGTCTGAACATTAAAATAAATTCTGCCTAGCTAGCTAACACCTCTTATCAACCTAGCTCTGGATCAAACATTCTGAGTTTTCCCAGTGCTTGAATTCAGTTGTCTTCAATCTATCTGACCTGTCTGATGTGTCAGTGCTCACTTACATACGTTGTCCTGTTTGTTGGAATTGGAAGTTGGCATGGATATCTTCTCCAGTTCTGTCACCCAAGGTGAATTCCTTCTTTGAAGAAGGAATTTTGATTATTATTTAAGAAGGAATTCTGATTATTAAGCAGGCACAAGTATGTCAGTGAGAGAGGAACTGAAGGAGGCACTAAAAGTGAGGCTGCACTGTCTGCATCAGGCAAAAGCAGACTTGGAGTAAACATGAATGTTGTTGTTGCTGTTGTTTTAATTTGGTTTCTCCAGCTGATTCAAAGCTCATTTTTAATGCAAGTTTAGAAACCAAGTGAAAATTACTTCAGCATGTTTTAGCTGACCCCTTGTGAGCCTCAATCATTTAAGGTTACAGGGGAATTATCATGTGATTTGCCATGTGATTTATTCCTCTAAATCATAGTCAGGTCTCCAGATGACTGAAAATGTGAACATAGTCCTTGAGGCACAGTTTAGTTGGTGGTGCTGAAAGTCTGTGTTATGATCCCTTTAATTTATAATCCTATCCTTTCTCCATTTCATTCCTAAATAACACCACTGCAGCTGTGGTGAGGCTAGCTAAAGCCTAGGACCATTATCCTGTATCTCTAATTAGTGGCCTTTTAATAACAGCACAGAAGAGATGAGGGAAATTTACCTTAGTTTTATTCAATCTGGCCTCATCCTAGGCTTACACATTGGGCTTCAGTTTCTAGCGCTGCCAAGTCTTACATGAAAAGCATTTGAAACTCCATGGCTTGCAGTTACCAAGGAAATGCCTTACTGAAAATAGGCCCTGAAACACCACAGACCACTAACGCAATCAAAATAAAAGCAGAAATCATCAGCAGTGATTCACAGGGCTTCATTACTGCTCACCAAGCTGTTTCACTGCATCCCTGCTCCCTTTGGTTTGTCAGCAGGGCCAAGCTGGAGTCACCGAACAGGAGACATAACTTGTGATCCTGTCCTTAATCCTCCCTGCCTTTTTATTTCCTGGTGAGACACTGTCAGGCAACTCCATCTCTCTTCTGTAATCACGGCTCTGTTCCCTTTCCATGCTTGTCTCCCCTCATTACAGAGCAGTCCTCCTGCCATCCTCCCAGCCACCAAAGTGCAGCAGGCAGGACTGGCTCTGGTGACACCTTGAACCCTCACTGAGCACAGATCAAGCTGATGCGCTCTCTGTCTTCCGAGGCCTCTGCATGTTAACCAGAAAAGTAGCTATCTAAAGATCAGGCCTTCTAATTCAACATATGTGCTCCCTGTGGAGGAAATTCAGGGGTGTGTTGCAGCAATTCATGCCAGCAGGTTGAGGAGGTCAGCTAGCAGAGCTGGCATAAACTGGCAGCAAAACAGGCTTGAATGCTCTGAGGCAAAAAGCCAACCCTGACTAATGTGGTATCTGTATAACCAGCTTCATGCTTATGCCACCCCTCCCTGGGAGTCCTTTGTAGAGTGTGAAAATCAGGAATTACCATGGTTTGGGTGTTCATAGATGCCAACCCTGCTCAGATGCTAGAAGCTGTAGATCCAAGCTGCCTAGAGTCAGGGGAGCATGGTGTCTCCAACTCCAAGCTCTTTGCTGAGCACAGGCACAAGGGGAATTGCCTGTGGGGCTGTGAAGCCCTGTCGCTGCACTGAATTGTGTAGATTTTTTTCTACTCCTATTAATTACAATAAGACACAGGAGAAAAGTCAGCTGTGATCTAAGTGGCATCATGCATCTCCAGAAGAAAAAAGGGGCAGAAATCCAGGTTCTTGGATTACTTGTGCTGATTTCAGAGAGATTTAAGGGTTTTCTGTGAATGGAGGTACATATGCCTACCAGCAGTCAAAATGAAAGCTTCTGGCTTGGGAACTGAGCAACTCCAAGAGAAAGCACTGATGGAGGAGGGATGTGGTACCAGGGATGCTATTTCCAGAGTAGGGGAAAAAAAAAAAAGACATTTCAAACTGACAAAATCTGACTTTAAACTGACACCCAAAGCTTGTAGCTCTAAGGAATTATTTTAAATGATGTTTCAGAGAAGACTGTGGACTGATACCGCAGGTTTCTACTGTGCACTGTGAAACAATTAGCTATGTACCAGCAACACAGCAGCTCTGTGGGCAAATGTTGCAGCCCACACATAGCTCAAACGTAGCACATATCTGATCCTGATTTTTCTGAAGGAGGGAAGGTTTACAGTATCCCTCAGTAAAAAAAGAAGTAGGAGGCACCTATGCTAAACACAAAGAGAGTTTTCTTATTGAGGTTAAGTCTATAACTTACTTTACCTTTCAAATTGATGAAGTAGGTTGCAATGTGTGATATAAAATTTTATAGGAGAGAAATTACATAATACATTACATAATCTTAAAATTTTTTAATCTGATTTACTAGAACTTCCAGACAGAAAAAACCCAATATAAAAAATGACTGACTGAAGTACTTTCTGCCACAAACTTGTATTTTTGCCTTCTTTGTGAGCTGTTTTTCTTTCTGTTTGGACTTTTAGGTTTGTTGTTGGGTTGGTTGGGTGGTAGTTTGTTCATTTGGTTGGTTGGTTATTTTTTTTCACTTTCATAGCATTAACAGGACTAGAAATATCACTGGACTTTGGTTTTATGCAGTTTTCATTGTTGTCAAATGGACGGTTTACTTATCTCTGAGCTCTTCTTAAATTGAACCGAGCTAGATCTTATCGTCCTGCATGAAGTGGTACAGTTACCTCCTGGTTCCATAGACAGTCATATTTTAAGCCATGGACTGTTAGTCTTTTTTCCACCCTTTCCAAAGTAAAGCTGAAATAAGAATACTCTCTTGTGATTTTCATTCTTCTTAGCAGTTTACCTTCTTCCTAGACAGTCTTTCCTTCTTCTTAGCAGTTTACCTTCTTCCTAGACAGTCTTTGCTTCATATCAGCCTTGCCTGTAGGATGTGATTAGCAAGGCTTCTGACCATCCCTATCCAGATGTAGCACTTCTGTAGCATTTACCCTGAGGCAGTGTCTAAAGACAAGTTTTCTCCATCTCAGAAATATTTTATGGGTTTTCTTAAGGGAAGGGGGAATACGATTTTGAAATGAATTGTTTTCATCTTATGCAAAGTTCACCCTGACAGTTGGCTGGTAAGGATCAAAGCTTCATATGGCACATTGAAAGGTCAAAGCGTGTATTAAATTGTGCACTGGAAAATCAAAGCTTTGTAATTTACAGGCAATAACTCAGAAATTCATACTTGAGGAGCAGGGTCAAAAGAAAGCTCTTATCCCTGTTAATTCAGCTGGCAGCGCAGTTCTGTTCCGTGTCATAGCAGTGCCTCCTGCTGCTGCCATGCAGGGGTGTGGATGTTCCTCCTAAAAATTTCAGGGCATGAAGGTTCCATGATCTCTGTCTTCCTCCTGTTATAGTATACCTGTTGCAAGACTTAAGAAAAATGTACTTTTCAGTCATGTATCTCAGTATCCTCTCGGAAACATAGATGAAATACTGTCCTTTATATGCAGCTTGTGAGGACTGTGTTTGCAAATAAGCTGAATAAGCTGTTGCATTTTTTGAGATCTGCTTGTGAAAGATCCCAGTGATACATTTACTTTATGCACGTATGCAGTAAACACATTATGAACAATAGCAATTCTAAATTAAGCAACTCGTTTCTATGTCATACTGATTTGCTTCAAAAATCAGCCTCCAATCACTCTGCCTCACTTGGTTATAAGATTTTGGGAGGATAATGGCTTATTGCAGCCACAGAAGTGTTATATTGTTTTGGTTACAGCCTGTGCATGGGTATGGATTTAGTCAAATTGATCTGTATCGCATGTGAATAGGTTTGGTTTATAACTGATTTATATGGATTTATCTCAGATCAGTTATTGAATTAACTGAATCTGTGAAAGATTTGTATTACTTTTAACTACATCAATTTAAAAAATAGCCTGAATTTAACCGATGCACCATGCTTATGTAGACAAGGCCTAGGAAGAGGAAAATTAACTTTTCTTCTACCCTTCTTGAGCTTTGGTTTTACCTCACTTTCACATACTCTTCTGTCCATGAAGGATGATTTCAAAGAGTTTATGGAGCCATACCATAAAAGAGATCAGAATCAGTCTATTTTCTACATGATTTCTCTCTTACTGTTTTTTTTAGTGCTAAAAATAATTGGCTGGTTACTGGTTACTCACTGCATACTTTTGTGTCACTGCCATTCCATTTCTGTCCTGCTGCAACATGGGGATATCTGTAAACTTGTCCCAGTTTCAGATATAGCAGTCATTTTTCTCCTTCTTAATAGCTGGTGCAGTGCTATGTTTTTGACTTTCAGTCTGGGAACAATGCTGATAACACCGATGTTTTCAGTTGTTGCTAAGTAATGTTTACTCTGACCAAGGACTTTCTCAGTCTCATACTCTGCCAGGGAAGAGGGGAAGCCGGGAGGAAGCAGAGACAGGGCACCTGACCCAAACTAACCAAAGAGGTATTCCATACCACAGCACGTCATGCCCAGTATA
>JANHGB010042369.1:13989-24524 GCA_026283785.1 Coracopsis vasa
ACTCCTCATTGGGGACTGTAGTGATAGGACAAGGGGTAATGGGTTAAAACTTAAACAGGGGAAGTTCAGGTTAGATGTAACAAAGAAGTTCTTTACTGTGAGGGTGATGAGGCGCTCGCACAGGTTGCCCAAGGAAGTTGTGAATGCTCCATCCCTGGCAGTGTTCAAGGCCAAGCTGGACAAAGCCTTGGGTGACATGGTTTAGTGTGAGGTGTCCCTGCCCATGGCAGGGGTTTGGAACTTGATGATCTTAAGGTCCTTTCCAACCCCAACTATTCTATGACTCTATGATTCTGTGACTTTGAGAAGACTGCTGCCTTTACAAAAACTCGTGTGAAACTGAAGAGCAGCAATGGGAGGAGTGGTGTGCTTTTCCTCAGCCAGCATGTATCTCTGAAGAAAAATGGTTATAGCTGAAAGATGTGGCCTCAGGCAGAAGTTCCCCACCATCTGAGGAGAACGGTGCTCTAACTACTGGGCTATTATGTGAAAGGTTGGAGCACAACTCCATCCTCCACCTGCGTTTTAATTGAGAGGCAAGTGCCTGAGTAGCTGAGTCAAACTGGAGCTGCTTGGCGCAGTTGTGTGTTATGAGAGGCACCTGGAAGAGACAAACCACGGTGGGAAAGGCACGGCACAGCACGGCTTGGCACAGCCAAGCCTCCGGGGGCCAGGGTGGGCTGGGAGGAATGTGCAAAACTGAATTGTGGGTGCAGGCACAGGAAGTAGGTGGCACGTCCTCTGGCCACAGGGGCAGTGCCTTGGCTGGCAGCTCATGATGGGCAGATGAACACGTCTCCAGAGGCGCTGGCAACATCTGTGGAGCTTAGGGGGCTTTTGGCATTGCAGCACAAGCGACTGCCATGGGGGCTGGAGCACTGTTCTGCCTCCTTTGCAAGAGGAGAATTGATCTGCCTGGTCCCAGGTGAATCCTTTAATCTGACAAGGATAGATAGGTGTGGGGCTCTGTTCCCCTTGCTTTTAAGGGAGGAAATTTTGGCTTCAGGGAAGGTTTCACATCAATGTCTTCTTGCCTTGCAAGGGATATAGGCTTTTTAAAAAGGCTCCAGGTTTAGGAATTTTCCCTAGGCCACTGCTTCTGTGACTCCTGTACCCTGAATGCCTACACTGAGCCCATGGGGCACCTCTCCCATGGGGTTGGGCACCCTGCTGTGTGGTGGAGCTCCCTGAGCCCTGAATGCAGCACCCAGCCCCACATGGGATCTTCCTGAGCTGCTGCCCAGAGCCACTTGCTCCTCTGCAGACATTGCCTTGGCAACTACTAGCACTGGAAAAAGTGGTTGGCAGTGGCTGAACTACCTCAGTTTCTTGTCTGCATGTGCAATATCTGTGGGGCTCCCTGGGGCCACGCTAAGGCAGTGTGATGGCTCCATGGACCAGCCTTCCCTGATGTGTTCGAGTGCACTGGCAGGGTGGTAGCTTGTGATGTCATATCTTGAGCTGTATTTTACTGGGATAATAATATTCACCCTTAAGTTTCCCTTATCTTGCTATTTCTTAGTATGTTACAGTTGATGGTCTTTGCCTCAAATGCAAGGCATGTTTTGCAAAGCCAAGCTCCAGGTAGCTCCAGGAAGCTCCCTGGATGGAGGTGATTGCAGTGTACCTCCGTCAACCAGCATCAGGGCTGGACAGTGAGGAGCCTCCCAGACCCTGATATGGTTTCCGTGAGGCAGCCTCTCACTTCCCAGGACACAGCCTGCACTTTTGGCTTGTGCAGTGGTATGAAAACCCAACATGGATGTGAGGAGGAGCAACAAAAACTGGGTTACAGAAAGCACATCTGAGCATTGGAGATGTATTTTAATAAACATGACCCTGCTTTTTCATCACATCTCTCCCCTCTCCCCCTGCTACCCCAGGGTACTTTTACAGCCTGCAGTGAGATGCCAGATTGTAGTTTATGCATTTCAGGTGCCTAACTAGGAACAGATGCTGTGTTCCTGCTGGCCACAGCAGCCCTGGCGTCGCAGGGACTGCAGCACGTGGGGTATGCAGGGGGCACGTCCCCTGTGCAGGGTGCTGCGGAGCACATCACGCTGCACTTTGCCTCTCCCCAGGCCCCTGGTAGGATATGTTTTTGTATTTGTTTGGTTTTAGTCACTTGTCTCACACAGAGATCAAGACCTCAAAAGGAAAACCAAAAGAAGCCTCTATTCCCCTATCCTCCCAGTAAGCCTTAGGGAAAGCAGGACTGAACCAAACCGTACAACTGGCTAAACCTGGTATTCCTCAGGAATGATGGCAGTCTCACCAGAGAGGAAATCAGTTAATTTTGTTGTATTTTTTTCCCCCATAGGGCCTGCTGCTTCCTCATGTACAGCAGTGAAAAAGGTGTCCAAATCTCCTGCTTCCACCCACAACAGAGAATCAGCTGCGTCTTCATTACAGGAATTAAAAAGGGAGTCAGTAAAACGATAAACAAACACATTCATCAAGCAAGTTTGTTCTTTATTTCCCTGGACTTTTTCTGTGCTAGCACTAGATCCCAGAGAGGCCATGGGAACATGCATTGTGGTCCTTGCAGGATTTAGCTGGAGGGACTGGAGACACCATGGTGCCGCATGGGCTCACCAGCAACAGCTCTGCTGTCTGGGGTGAGGTTGGTGCCCACAGAGCAATGGGGACAGTCTGTCCATCAGACAGCAAATAAAACCTCAGCCAGGATGGCTGCTTGTTACAAGCTGTGCCCTTGTTTCAAGGTTTCACGAGCCTAAAGAAAAAGGGTGGTTGAAGGGAAAGAGGTGCCCTTTATGTGTCTATTAAATACATGAAGTTTGAGGGAGCTCTGCTATTGTGTCCTGAAGAAAAGAGTGCTGTTACAGAGCAAAGGAGCTGAAGTGTCTGCCAAAGTGTCTAATAAGATGCAAAGTCTTTAGACTTTACATAAAGAAACTATGTGGCTCAACTAAGTAGGCTGGTTAAAGCCAAGCAGCCTCTCACACTTTAAACAAAAACTAGATAAAAGCTTTTCTGTGCCACGTGGCTGGGAATAATGGTGCTGCCTCTGGATCCCTTGACCCTGACCTGGGGTGCACTAATTTATTTGCCTTGACTCGGCTGAACTGAAGACCCCTTCCTGACTTCAGGGAGGCTGTAAAAATGTGGCTCTTGCTGGTGCTACATAAACCACTTGCTTAAAGAATGCCTGGCTCTGAGTTGAGAAGTTTTGGAGAGCATCAGTGCCAATCAAATCTTAAAAATCAATAGAAATGTGCTGTGGAAAAAAACCTGCTCCAGCCTGTAAAGTGCCTAGGTGTTCTTAAAGTGGTGATTACTGTACTGACAACACAAGAAACAGTGGCATGGGCCATGTTTCTCCATTTCAGCATGTTTTAACAGAAGAAATAATTTCAGATCTGGAATACAGAAACTGAAGTAGGTCTTTGTGGCCAGGGTCTGGCCTGGAGTGCGAGGGGCCTTATCGTGAGCCTTTGGATGCTCTTTTCCATCAAAATATTGAAAATGAACAGCCCAACCCCTTAGTTGGCTCTTTAGTTCACAGTTGTGTGTGGGGATGGCTGAGCATGTAATTTCCTCCAATCAGTTATGTGTTGGGTAAAGTTGAGATGTTCAAAACATGCCCACTACAGAGGGTGAACTCAACTGAAGCTATGCCTGGACAGATGCGCCTGAGACATCTGGCATTAAAACTGCCTTTTGCATTGACGTCAGACAGTATCCCAAGCAATAACTCCTGTTTCTATTGTCAGGTGATACATCTCCCAAGGATGGGACGGTTTCCCACCAGCATTTGTCAAATTAATGTGAAATTTTGATTTAAGCCCACATTTGTTTCATACAGTTACAGAGTCTTATTTTAAAACATGTCTGGTTTTGTTTAGGTAAGTGTAACAAACTTAGTGGTTAGGAAGTAATGCTCATTACTGTTATTATTATTGTTAGTCAAGCCAAAGCCTTTGAGTATGAGCGGGTGAAAATAGAAAAAAGTCACATCCTAGCATGTCTTCAGCCCATAACAAATATCTTATTTTGTTTTTTTAAATCGTGCTTGGAAAGTGTGTGTTTGTTTGTGTGTACTGCATTAGTGTATTTTAAAAAGCTGGTTTTATGGCCTTTGCTATTGGATTTTTCTCAGAAGTGAATGCCATAAGCATGAGTAAAATATGTGTTTATGTGCTCTAGATACAGCGAGTTGGGGTGAAGGCCTTTTTTGCAAGGGTCTGTAGATATTTCTCTATCCTTCCAACTACCAAAATCTGCCTGAGAGTAGAGGATGTGGTGTAGTGGGGCAGTGTGCCACAGACCTGCTTGATGATGTGGTGGCGAGCTTGATCCTGCCTGCATGCAGGGTATAGTCCCTACATGAAGCATAACAATTGGACTGAGAGACCCCCTTGCTCTGCTTGCCTGGTTTTCCTACTGAGTTTAGAGCTTGGTGTCTGAGGTGTGCAGAGATGCATGCACATAAAATAAGACAGAGGCTTCCCCTCTGTACTGGGGACAGGGAAAGGAGGAAGCCCCTGGGTTAGGATCAGCAGGGATTTGGAACTGTGAGTCTGATCACTGTGAATGTATAACTCAGAGCATGCTTTTGGAAAGCTTTTTATATGGTCTGAAGCTTTTCTCCAAAGTAATTGTAAGATTTATTAAAACATTTTAAAGACTTCTTGATATGAAGGGAATCTCAGATATAGCAGGGACAAAACAGGAGAGGTTCTTTGGCAGGAGTCAGTAATAAGATCAAAGGAGAAAAGACTATCAGAAAAAGGAAATTCTCTGGCACAGCAGAATAGCAGGTAATTAATAATTACTGCAATTATAGTAAGTAATAACTGACTATTCATCAGTGGCTTGCCAGGCCTCATTACTCACAGATTCTTTCTGGTAGATCTCTCTCCCTTCCCCCCCAAACAATAAAAATATCAACAACCAAATCTCATCATGTTTTGATGCAAGTTCAGCTCTTCATGAAATCTAGAAGGTGATGTTTGGTATTGAGGGAGTGTGACTTCTCCCTGGACTCACCAAGCCCAGAAGTGCTGATCACATTTGCTATCCTAAAAGACAAAGTGGCTTGGTTCTTCAGACTCTAACACAGCAGGATGGCCTCAGAAGATGGATCCTATAAGGAAGTGATTTGCCCTTACAAAGCATTAGGATAAGGAAAAATACGGGATCTGATCTGCCATTGGAGAAGATTCCTGTCTTGTAGCAAAACAGAGGTGTCTGGTATGCCTGATGAAGTGTTCTGCTAGTACTGCTGTTAAAAATGGTTAGACTTTAAGGAATATTCACATCATATACAGGTTGCATAAGTGGTTCTTTGGAAAACTGTCTTCAGGAAGCCAATAACTCTATGTATGCACTAGTTATATTGGGGAGTCAAATGGTTCATATCATAATATTGTAAAGAGAAGTGAATTTTCACACCCTGAGAGGCATAAGAGCAACTCTGCGGCAAGACCTCAGATTTAAAAGAATTGTGGAGTAAGGGTATAGTGATTGAAAAATAAGAGCTGGAGTTGTGAGCAAAATAAGCGCTGTTAGAATCGTGATTTCTGATAGCCATTAAAACTGTATGGGAAGAATGATTATTTACATTCACAAAAAACAGACAAACAGCTTTTGCATGCAGTGATCTAATGGTATGGGTGAGAACTGATCAGTCAGTTTGTTTTTGTAAGAGTCCAGTGAAAAATTGCCTGCAGTCTTCCCAGTTAGGATGGGAGATGTATTGAAGAAATTAAGATGGTTCTTGACCAGGGAAAGACCAACTATATTACTGTGGACACAGTAACATAAACTTGGAGGCTGATATTGGGACAGTATGTGCTGGCAAACAGGAACGTGCAGCTCTAGCAAATAGAATGTTTTAGGCAGGTACCTTAGAATAGTTTATTTGACTGACTGAGGACATCTACAGTGCCCTGGATTATGTGCCTTTTATTCTGCTGTGTATAACTAGTGGAGCATTGAAAAAGATGCCTTTTTCGGTGACGGTCCTGTTTGAGCCAAGTCTTTGTAAGTGTGTGACTGCTATTGTGATGTGTGCTATTTTCAGGTAAGTGAGCCCCAGTGACCCAGGGTAGAAACGATTCTCTCAACTATTTTACAATGAACGTTGATTCTTTTTGTAAAAAAGCCTTGATGATAAAAGATGACCTCTGAATACATGAAGAAATGTGGCATGTCTGGTGGACAATTTAAGGCTGAAAAAGTTCTTTAGACTATGAGACCAGCATAGCTACTTTTATTTCATAGCACATACAGCCGTGATGCAGATATTCACTAACTAGCGTTGGAAAGGAGAAGAAGGATGCAGAATTCACAGATGAGGAGGAACTTCAGGGGAGAATTGAGGTTTAAACAGAACTTGTCATCTTCCTCAGCACAGGCTCTGGAGGTGTATGGACCTGAGGGAGACCAGTGATACTCCAAGCTTCTAAGTAGGAGTTTCAAGAGTGATGCTAATTTGTAAATGATTATTCAGGTGTTGATAAACCCAGAGCTTTTGGATGTGAAGGATGTTATTCCCATGAGCTTGGCTGGTGAAAGTGTGCAGAGACTCATTGAAAAGCATTTGGTTATTGCTGTTATCAGATTTTTTTCAGAAAAGGGTAATCTATTGGACCAGTGTGGCACCATGAATATAGCAAAGAAGATTCAGATCCTCAGACTGTCATCAAAACAGAGCTGAGTCATCGAGGGTGTCAAACACTCCAACAGGACTCTCCCACTGAGCAATTGAAGGAGAAGGAAGAGAGTGTCTCCCCATCCCAAAACTGCATGTAACCAGTGCCACTGAATGCATTCCTGGCTTCCCCAAATCCACCACAGTACTTTCGAAAGCGCTTTGGGCCTGTGAACATGTGGAAAGAGAGAGTTTCCTTCAAAGAAGGATGTTTGCTAAGTCCTCACTCTTTCACATGTTCAAAATCACAACCACCCTGTTGCATATGGCAACAAGAAGAGGCTCAACGCTGGCATTTGGCCCACAGAAAACTTCTATGTGCCTTTTAAGGAGGGGCCTGTGTTTGCCAAAACCATGGCATTTGTGTGGCTCTTTTCTCAAAGGCCAGACAAGCTGCCTTTCTTAAATTACCCATTTGGCACAAGCAAGCTGTATCAGGGTTTCTGTTGTCATGGTTTGAAATGGGTTAGATAAATGCAACACATTCTTGGTTGTTAACCGAGAGAGTTGAAACATCTGGGAGGTTTGTGTGGATGCTGGTTGTTAACAAAGAGCTATGAGACATCTGAGAGCTTTGTGTGGATGCTGAGCCCTTTCCAGGGCTGGAGAAACAACACTGAAGGGCACAAGCTAGATGGCACTGGAACTGAGAACAATAAAGGGAGGAATGCCTTTAGCATGGTGAGAACCGAAGGTCATCTGTTACATAGTCTCCGAGAAAGTCAGCTTGTGACATTTATAGGCACTGCAGAAGAGTTTAAAACACTGTTCTACTGGTTTTAAGCTGGATAGCCTCTCCAAAGATCTCAGTTGTTCTCACAGGATAAGGCATCACAGGTAAAGGGTCTTCTGATGAGACATGAGCTAGAGGGTGTAATATTTTGTATGTAATGAAGCAGGATCTCTCTTCTCTCACTCCTCTCTTGAATGTTGTCAGATTTCCCCACTCACTGTCGATGGTGATTTGTAAAGCCCTTGGGAAAAATACTGCCACTGTTCCTGGTCCTGACTGGTGACAACCTGATGGGTGCTGAAATCCCTACCACGAGCAACAGCAATGCCACCAAGCTCCAAGAGCTGCTTGTAAAGGCTCTGCAAGACCCCATTTGCCATTGCCTTTTTTGACATAAAGTAGGAGTTTTTATTGTTTTTCCTTCTACTCTTTCTGGTAAAAAACCCCACAGTAATTCCCTCCCCCATCCCCTTTTAAGATGCATGCAGGCCTCTGCATCTTGAGGATGGTTACATCCAGAAGGTTTATACTATTTTAATAAATGGCTTAAAAGCCTGCTTAAAATTCTTTCCTCTGCTTAATCTGTGATTTTCCAAAACAGTTTAAAAGGCCGTAGGGATTTCACTGCCCATCTTGTCTCTTTAGGCTTAAGGCCCAGGCATTTTTTGATAGACTGCCCATCTCACTGCAGATGTACTTTGAATCACAGTTTTATTTGGAGAGGTGCTGCATACCTTCACCTTGGAATCTCCCAGTGTGCATCTGCAGCTGACGCCTCCCACTCCATCTTCTAAAACTCAGTTTTGCTGGTTTAGGGAAAATATAAACAGTCTACAATTAGAAGGGTGTTTTTTTACCTGCCTCTGAGTTATGGTCTCTGGCTGCTGCAGAGGTTTCAATGCATTTGAAGACCAAACCCTCACTGGGAGTGCAATAAATTTTGAAGAGATCCTTCAATGTAGACATGTCTGGTAGCTGCACTGTCACTTGCTAATGTCAGGCTGGAGGACTTGCTCACACCACAAACACTAACATCAAGATAAAGCACATTTTAGTTAAGCACTTGTAAAAGATAATGTTTCACAGCAGTCTGAGATGAGGAGACACCTGTGCTGTTAGAAGGTTAAAAGTAGAGTCACTTGAAGCTGCATTTATTTCACACACCCTCTTAAACAGCCATGCTACAGATAGCAACAAAAATAGCTGCAAAATGAGAAAATATGTGTATGGGTTTGAAGCACCTCCAAGCAAGTTTCACATTCAATGTGAAGAGATTTCAGAGAAAAGTGAGGCTGGTGAGCCACAGTGTTGGGTTTGGACATGGCCAGGATCATTTCCCAGCCACCCATGCCTGCTTCTGGATGCTTTATTTCTGCAGAGCCCTTTGGCTCAAACCACACACTGAGCAGTCCCAGCATGGGCTGCCAGCCTGTCCTCTGTGCTCATTTGTTGTTAGATAACGAGACACTGCCCTCTCCTTCCCTGCTCATATCCTTGCTGCTCTGCTGCAGCTGCTGCCACCTCTCCTTTTGGGCCAGGGAGTCCCTGATCAGCTGACATCAGTCTCACAGCTCAGTGCTGAACGATGGGCTTGTGCCTTCTGCAGAAGATCAGCACCAGGAGGCTGCTTTCTGCAGCCACCCCTGAACTTACTTCTGGAAGGAAAAAGGCTTGTGTGAGACTGCAAAGGAAGGATTTTGGACTGTTATGGCCTGTGCCGTATTACCAGACCACGTTAGTTAGCACAAGGTTAGGAGGTGTATAATCTGCTCAGATATTTATAGATATCAGATCAGGCATGTGTATTGTGAGCTGGTACACATCCGTGGACACCCTTAACAGATACTGCTAGGACTGAGTCTCTCTCCAGATGAGTGAGGTTACCTTTGGCATCAGAAAGGCTGTGACCTTGGAGTTATTGATCCCCATTAGGAAAAAAAAAGGCAAATGATTGGAGAAAGGGGAAGGAAAGCTTGGCTGGTGTCTGAGTTCATAAGTGCAGCCAATAGTACAATGGCACAGCCATAGACAGCTTTGATTTCTACATATGAATCCCCCTGGAAAATAAATAAATAAATAAATAATGTTTATTTTGTGCACTTAACACTTTTGACATGTTTGAGAAGGTTTTAAACACCTAAAGCTCAGACTGGGACAAGCAATGAATGATTAATCCTCATAATTTCAAGCTGGTGGTTTTGATTAAAAAGCTCATCCTATAACTGCACACTTCTAAATAGCTCTTAAAATCTGCTCCTCATTGCTGCTGAATATGCATGTAACTGAGATCATAATTGTGCTGCAACGTTGTAAAACTCTTCAATTTGGGAGTCTTTGAAGTCTTGTACATCTCTATCTCCTGCAACAAAAAATTAATCAGAACATAAAATTAACTTTTTTTTTCCCCATCAAAATAGCCTATTCCAGCTAGCATATTTTTAACAAGAGTTGGACTAGGACCACAAATGCTAGTGCTATTTGAAACTGCCTGTGTTTGTTTTTCTATTATGCGCCTGCAATAATTGAAATTAGGTAGAGGGTGAATACCAGCAGGTGTCCTAATTTTAATTCATTTTATTTTAAATAAGCCAGAAATAAGTGCTAAAAAATGTGTATACACGTGCTCCTGGGAAGGTATTTGATATATTTAATACAACTGTTACCTTTTAGAAGTTGTGAAACTTATTCTTGGCTGCCAATTATGTCTATTTCAGGTATGTGAACAACATCAGAAAATAAAGAGAAAGTGTTTTGATAGAGCAAAATATTCTTTGTATGTTAATGTGAATTCCAGAAGGCTTGTGCAGTGTGACCGTAATGCTTACTGGGCAACTGCTGTTGCTGAAATGGGCTGCAATAACAAGAGCTTAATAGTTAGCTTTGGTACAGTGAGACTTGCAGGAGCCAGGAACTTCCTGAGAGCACAAGTCAAAGGGGCAACTTTTTAGATTTTTCTCCTAAATATAGCTCTTTTGGTCAATCCCAGAAGTTAAACAAGCATTAGATGTTGTCATTACAGTCGCTGGGGTGAGACTCGAGGTGTGCAAGAGGCTCCACCTTGAGCTCCCCTGGACACTGGGGCCAGAGAGCAGAGATGAGGCGTGGGTGAGGTGGGGGGTGCATCCA